>JAYKKM010000132.1:312500-537481 GCA_035772405.1 Chrysogorgia sp. JL179-B06 | reverse complement strand
CAATCATTTGCATTGCATCATATTAATATCAAGAAGCATCCAAGATGGCGAGTATTTATGAGCTCTCTAGAAAATTTGTATTTTTCACCTTTTTACTTGTCTTATTGTGGTAACCGCAAACATCCGTTTCGTCCTGTTCAATCTAACAAGGATTTCGCTGATTCTGTGAAACTTAGTATTGGCTTGGATATATCTACTGCTGTTAAAGCGTACTCGAAGCGAGATGTGACCGCCATTAAATCAAAGTCAACCGTATCAACGACCATTCAGTGTCTTCGGGTAATTACTCTCACTCGGCAGCTTCTTGTGGTTATTGATTCTACTATGCAACGATATTTCTACTAATCCTGGCCCTGTAGTAAATGGACAGATATGCTCTTCTTGCCTAAAAAAGTATTAAACGAAATCAACCACGCTTACAGTGTTCGTTATGTCGCATGAGTTTTCATCTATATTGTTTAGATGAGAACTACGAACTGTCCCAAGACATGCCGTTTATGTTCTACCCTGCCGGAATGAATTGATCGATCCCTGCTCATAACAGTGATGCTGGTTTCTCCCCTAAGCTTGCCGAAATCATAAAGCAACGTGGTTTGAGAATCATCCATCAAAATATTCGAAGCGTTTATTCAAAAGATCGATGAACTGCGAAATATGGTAGTAAATGAGTTAAAATCAGAGATCCATATAATAGCCTTAACTGAAACATGGGTTAGTGAACAGATCTCGGATGGTGAAATTGAAATACCGGGCTACAATATGTTCAGAAAGGACAGAGATGGGAAAGGCGGCGGGTAACTCGTATTTGTGAAAAGTGATTTATCTGTAGTGAGAAGAAGTGATCTAGAGGATACAAGCGTGGAAGGTTTATGGCTTGAAATTATATTGCCTAAGTCGCGTGGGATTTTGCTTGGAACGTTTTATAGACCTCCCAACTCTTCGCGGTTTTACGATAAAGATTTTATGCCTAAGTTGGATAATATGTTGGACATTGCAGGGGTTCAAGATCAAGAAATGATTGTATTAGGAGATTTTAACTGCAACTTTAATGTCAAGAAGGACAATATAGCAAATGTAAACAGTTAAAATTAACTTTAAAAACGCACCACTTAACACAGCTCATTAAAGAGCCCACCAGAGTCACCATTGAATCAAGTACGCTGTTGGATTTAATAGCCTCAAATAACCCCCGGAATATTAGTAGATCAGGCGTCATCTCTCTGGGTTTGAGCGATCATGACTTGACTTATTGTGTCAGAAAATTGAATTGGAGAAGAGGACCAGCGCAATTAAAAACTTTTCGTAATGATGCAAAGTACAACCCAGACGAATTCTGTAAAGATTTAAAAGATGTGATGGGTACTCATTGAATTCCCATGAGAACGGAGAAGTTAATGATGTTGAACTTATGTGGGAGAAATTTCAAAACCACATTTGTCATGGTTGCTGATCGCCATGTGCTCCGAGTATTACTAAACGTGTTCGTGGTATTGATAATTGTCAATGGATGACTGGCGAAATAAAATTTGATATTCGTCAACGCGAGTATCATCTCAAGAAGCAAGAAAGTCAAAATGCAACGATCACTGGGCAAGTTATCGTTACAACAGAAATGGCGTGACCAGCAAAATTCGAAAGGCCAAAGCAACTTACAGCAGAAAACTTATTGAAGAAAATAAGCATGATCAGAAAAGCATTTTGGAAAAACTGTTAAAAAGATTCTGCCTGGTGAAACAAAGAACTTTTCATCAGGTATTATGATTGACGATACATTTTCCACTGATAAATACAAAATTGCAAACGCTTTCAATAAATAATTTACTGGTGTTGTAGCTAACTGAAAGGAACACTTGGGCTATGTTTAACACATGTGATCAACATGTCAGCCTCCTTCCCATCGCTGAAGCGTTTTCCTCAATTAAAATTTGATAAAGTGTCTGAACTTTTCATTTTCTCTCAACTTTCGATCTCTTAAGAGTGGGAAAGCTGTGGGTTTGGATAATATCTCGCCTCGTCTCCTTTAAAGATGCTGCGGACATCATCACTAATCCATTAACTCAGATTGTCAACGCATCTTTGAGTCAGGCCACGCTACCAGCGGACTGGAAAGCAGCGAGAGTAATACCCTTGTACAAGGCCGGCAAGGCAAATCAAGTAGGTAACTACCGCAATTTCCATCTTACCTGTGATCTCCAAGCTGATCGAGAGAGCGGTTCAAGTACAGCTCGTCAAGCACTTAAGTGAGCATAATATTTGAGCCCTTTTCAGTGTGGATTTAGAAAGGCACACTCCACTGAAACTGCTGCTATCTCACTAACAGATACAATCAAGCGTAATATTGATCAAGGAATGTTAACCGGAGCTGTTTTTATCGATCTGAGTAAAGCGTTCGATACGGTTGATCATATTCTTCTCCTACAAAAATACGCTACTATGGTATTGAAAATTTAGAACTTGAGTGGTTCGAAGATTATCTGTCAAACCGGAAGCAGGTCGTTGGCTACCAAAATGTTATGTCTGATTTTCAGTCAGTCACATCTGGCGAACCGCAGGGTTCTATTCTTGGACCTTTGCTGTTCATATTACTAGTAAACGATTTGCCCTCTACGGTAGCTCACTGTAATTTGTTTAATGTATGCTGAACGACACGGTTCTTTACTACTCAGCTAAGGATGTTAACGTCATTGAGAAAAAAATGAATGAGGAATGTTTAATTGGAAATGGCTTAGAAAAAACTCCTTGTTTATTAACAAAGAAAAAAACTGAATGCTTACTGTTGGAACTCCAGGAAAATTATCGAATATTGAAAGCTTTCACGTTAGTAATAAATGATTATGTTATCAAGCGTGTGTCGAAATTTAAGTATCTCGGTATATATCTTGACGAATGTCTTAGTTGGGAAAGATCACATAAAGTCTATTGTGTCGAAGGCTGGTAAAAGGATAGGGATGTTACGACGATTGAGATATAATTTAACCACTCACAGTGCAAATGTTGTATACACCTCGTTTATTCGTCCGGTTTTGGAATATGGTGATACCGTGTGGACTTGTTGTGGGAAAGGAAATGCTCAAGAGTTAGAAAGATTACAAAATCGTGCTGCGAACTGTAACCAAATGTAGCAATAGCGATTTAGCTCTGTCCAATCTAAAGTGGGCTAATCTCGAATGTAGACGCGAACGTCATTGTTTTTAAATGTTAACAAGTCTTTGAGAGGCCAGTGTCCTCAGTTCTTAAAAAATTATTTTACTTTTAATAAAGACATTGTGCGGCGAGTAACTAGGCAGAGTAACTTGTTACACTTGCCAAAAGTCAGAACAGAAACTGCAAAGCGTTCTTTTTATTATTATGGATGCATTGTTTATAATAAACTTAGTTCTTCCAATTAGGACAATTACAGTGGAACTTTTAACGTTTAGTTTTTTAACTTGTTAAATAGCTTAGTAGTGTATATGTATATACTTTTAAATTTTAGGGCTCCCATTGATAACAGTAATTTTTATTACTGATGGGGCTACCCTATGGAAATAAAAGATTTCATTCATTCAATGTAGCAATGCAATTTTGCAACGTAGCAATGCAATGTTGCAATGTAGCAATGCAATGTTGCAATGTAGCAATGTAATGTTGCAATGTAGCAATGTAATGTTTCAATTTAGCAATGCAATGTTGCAATGTAGCACTGCAACGTAGCAATGCAATGTTGCAACGTAGCAATGCAATGTTGCAATGTAGAAATGCAATGTTGCAATGTAGCAATGCAATTTTGCAATGTAGCAATGCAATGTTGCAATGTAGCAATGCAATTTTGCAATGTAGCAATGCAATGTTGAAATGTAGCAATACAATGTTGCAATGTAGCAATGCAATCTTGCAATGCAATCTTGCAATGTAGCAATGCAATGTTGCAATGTAGCAATGCAATGTTGCAATGTAGCAATGTAGCAATGCAATGTTGCAATGTAGGAATGCAATGTAGCAATTTAGCGATGTAATGTAGCAATGCAATGTTGTAACGTAGCAATGCAATGTCGCAATGTATCAATGCAATGTTGTAATGGAGCAATACAATGTTGCCATGGAGCAATGCAATGTTGCAATGTAGCAGTGTAATGTTGCAATGTAGCAATGCAATGTTGCAATGTAGCACTGCAATGTAGCAATGCAATGTTGCAATGTAGCAATGCAATGTTGCAATGTAGCAATGCAATGTTGCAATGTAGCAATGCAATGTTGCAATGTAGCAATGCAATGTTGCAATGTAGCAATGTAATGTTGCAATGTAGCAATGCAATTCAATGTAGCAATGCAATGTAATGTAGCAATGCAATGCAATGTAGCAATGCAATGCAATGTAGAAATGCAATGTAGCAATGCAATGTTGCAATGTAGCAATGCAATGTTGCAATGTAGCAATGCAATGTTGCAATGTAGCAATGCAATGTTGCAATGTAGCAATGCAATGTTGCAATGTAGCAATGCAATGTTGCAATGTAGCAATGCAATGTTGCAATGTAGCACTGCAATGTAGCAATGCAATGTTGCAACGTAGCAAT
Source organism: Chrysogorgia sp. JL179-B06 (assembly GCA_035772405.1). Lineage (NCBI taxonomy): Eukaryota > Metazoa > Cnidaria > Anthozoa > Scleralcyonacea > Chrysogorgiidae > Chrysogorgia > Chrysogorgia sp. JL179-B06. Next base: position 532,925 of record JAYKKM010000132.1, on the reverse strand, counting down.
GCAATGTGGCAATGTTACAAAGCAATGTTGCAATTTTGCAATGTAGCAATGCAATGTTGCATGTAGCAATGCAATGTTGCATGTAGCAATGCAATGTTGCAATGTAGCAATGCAATGTTGCAATGTAGCAATGCAATGTTGCAATGTAGCACTGCAATGTAGCAATGTAGCACTGCAATGTAGCAATGTAGCACTGCAATGTAGCAATGTAGCACTGCAATGTAGCAATGCAATGTAGCAATGCAATGTAGCAATGCAATGTAGCAACGCAATGTAGCAATGCAATGCAATGTAGAAATGCAATGTTGCAATGTAGCAATGCAATGTAGCAATGTAGCGATGCAATGTTGCAATGTAGCAATGCAATGTGGAATGTAGCACTGCAATGTAGCAATGTAGCAATGCAATGTAGCAACGCAATGTAGCAATGCAATGCAATGTAGCAATGCAATGTTGCAATGTAGCAATGCAATGTAGCAATGTAGCGATGCAATGTTGCAATGTAGCAATGCAATGTTGGAATGTAGCACTGCAATGTAGCAATGTAGCAATGCAATGTAGCAATATTAATGTAGCAATGCAATGTTGCAATGTAGCAATGTAGCGATGCAATGGTGCAATGTAGCAATGCAATGTTGCAATGTACACTGCAATGTAGCAATGTAGTAATGCAATGTAGTCATGCAATGTAGCGATGCAATGTTGCAATGTAGCAATGTAATACCATGTAGCAAGGACAATGTTGCAATGTAGTGATGCAATGTTGCAATGTAGCAATGCAATGTAGCAATGCAATGTTGTAATGTAGCAATGCAATGTTGCAATGTAGCAATGCAATGTTGCAATGTAGCAATGCAATGTTGCAATGTAGCAATGCAATGTTGCAATGTAGCAATGCAATGTTGCAATGTAGCAATGCAATGTTGCAATGTAGCAATGCAATGTTGCAATGTAGCAATGCAATGTTGCAATGTAGCAATGCAATGTTGCAATGTAGCAATGCAATGTTGCAATGTAGCAATGCAATGTTGCAATGTAGCAATGCAATGTTGCAATGTAGCAATGCAATGTTGCAATGTAGCAATGCAATGTTGCAATGTAGCAATGCAATGTTGCAATGTAGCAATGTAGCAATGCAATGTTGCAATGTAGCAATGCAATGTTGCAATGTAGCAATGCAATGTTGCAATGTAGCAATGCAATGTTGCAATGTAGCAATGCAATGTTGCAATGTAGCAATGCAATGTTGCAATGTAGCAATGCAATGTTGCAATGTAGCAATGCAATGTTGCAATGTAGCAATGCAATGTTGCAATGTAGCAATGTAATGTTGCAATGTAGCAATGTAATGTTTCAATTTAGCAATGCAATGTTGCAATGTAGCACTGCAATGTAGCAATGCAATGTTGCAACGTAGCAATGCAATGTTTCAATGTAGCAATGCAATGTTGCAATGTAGCAATGCAATTTTGCAATGTAGCAATGCAATGTTGCAATGTAGCAATGCAATGATGCAATGTAGCAATGCAATGTTGCAATGTAGCAATGCAATGTTGCAATGTAGCAATGCAATGTAGCAATGCAATTTTGCAACGTAGCAATGCAATGTTGCAATGTAGCAATGCAATGTTGCAATGTAGCAATGTAATGTTGCAATGTAGCAATGTAATGTTTCAATTTAGCAATGCAATGTTGCAATGTAGCACTGCAATGTAGCAATGCAATGTTGCAACGTAGCAATGCAATGTTGCAATGTAGCAATGCAATGTTGCAATGTAGCAATGCAATTTTGCAATGTAGCAATGCAATGTTGCAATGTAGCAATGCAATTTTGCAATGTAGCAATGCAATGTTGAAATGTAGCAATACAATGTTGCAATGTAGCAATGCAATCTTGCAATGCAATCTTGCAATGTAGCAATGCAATGTTGCAATGTAGCAATGCAATGTTGCAATGTAGCAATGTAGCAATGCAATGTTGCAATGTAGGAATGCAATGTAGCAATTTAGCGATGTAATGTAGCAATGCAATGTTGCAATGTAGGAATGCAATGTCGCAATGTATCAATGCAATGTTGTAATGGAGCAATACAATGTTGCCATGGAGCAATGCAATGTTGCAATGTAGCAGTGTAATGTTGCAATGTAGCAATGCAATGTTGCAATGTAGCACTGCAATGTTGCAATGTAGCAATGTAATGTAGCAATGCAATGTTGCAATGTAGCAATGCAATGTTGCAATGTAGCAATGCAATTTTGCAATGTAGCAATGCAATGTTGCAATGTAGCAATGTAATGTTGCAATGTAGCAATGCAATTCAATGTGCAATGCAATGTAATGTAGCAATGCAATGCAATGTAGCAATGCAATGCAATGTCATGCAATGTAGCAATGCAATGTTGCAATGTAGCAATGCAATGTTGCAATGTAGCAATGCAATGTTGCAATGTAGCAATGCAATGTTGCAATGTAGCAATGCAATGTTGCAATGTAGCAATGCAATGTTGCAATGTAGCAATGCAATGTTGCAATGTAGCACTGCAATGTAGCAATGCAATGTTGCAATGTAGCAATGCAATGTTGCAATGTTACAATGCAATGTTGCAATTTTGCAATGCAATTTTGCAATGTAGCAATGCAATGTTGCATGTAGCAATGCAATGTTGCATGTAGCAATGCAATGTTGCAATGTAGCAATGCAATGTTGCAATGTAGCAATGCAATGTTGCAATGTAGCAATGCAATGTTGCAATGTAGCAATGCAATGTTGCAATGTAGCAATGCAATGTTGCAATGTAGCAATGCAATGTTGCAATGTAGCAATGCAATGTTGCAATGTAGCAATGCAATGTTGCAATGTAGCAATGCAATGTAGCAATGCAATGTTGCAATGTAGCAATGCAATGTTGCAATGTAGCAATGCAATGTTGCAATGTAGCAATGCAATGTTGCAATGTAGCAATGCAATGTTGCAATGTAGCAATGCAATGTTGCAATGTAGCAATGCAATGTAGCAATGCAATGCAATGTAGCAATGCAATGCAATGTAGCAATGCAATGCAATGTAGCAATGCAATGTTGCAATGTAGCAATGCAATGTTGCAATGTAGCAATGCAATGTTGCAATGTAGCAATGCAATGTTGCAATGTAGCAATGCAATGTTGCAATGTAGCAATGCAATGTAGCAATGCAATGTAGCAATGTAGCAATGCAATGTTGCAATGTAGCAATGCAATGTTGCAATGTAGCAATGCAATGTTGCAATGTAGCAATGCAATGTTGCAATGTAGCAATGCAATGTTGCAATGTAGCAATGCAATGTAGCAATGCAATGCAATGTAGAAATGCAATGCAATGTAGCAATGCAATGCAATGTAGCAATGCAATGTTGCAATGTAGCAATGCAATTGCAATGTAGCAATGCAATGTTGCAATGTAGCAATGCAATGTTGCAATGTAGCAATGCAATGTTGCAATGTAGCAATGCAATGTTGCAATGTAGCAATGCAATGTTGCAATGTAGCAATGCAATGTTGCAATGTAGCAATGCAATGTTGCAATGTAGCAATGCAATGTTGCAATGTAGCAATGCAATGTTGCAATGTAGCAATGCAATGTTGCAATGTAGCAATGCAATGTTGCAATGTAGCAATGCAATGTAGCAATGCAATGCAATGTAGCAATGCAATGCAATGTAGCAATGCATAGCAATGCAGCAATGCAATGTAGCAATGTAGCAATGCAATGTTGCAATGTAGCAATGCAATGTTGCAATGTAGCAATGCAATGTTGCAATGTACAAATGCAATGTTGCAATGTAGCAATGTAGCAATGCAATGTTGCAATGTAGCAATGCAATGTTGCAATGTAGCAATGCAATGTAGCAATGTAGCAATGCAATGTTGCAATGTAGCAATGCAATGTTGCAATGTAGCAATGCAATGTTGCAATGTAGCAATGCAATGTAGCAATGTAGCAATGCAATGTAGCAATGCAATGTAGCAATGTAGCAATGTAGCAATGTGCAATGTTGCAATGTAGCAATGCAATGTTGCAATGTAGCAATGCAATGTTGCAATGTAGCAATGCAATGTAGCAATGTAACGATGTAGCAATGTAGCAATGTAGCAATGTAGCAATGTAGCAATGTAGCAATGTAGCAATGTAGCAATGTAGCAATGCAATGTTGCAATGTAGCAATGCAATGTTGCAATGTAGCAATGCAATGTTGCAATGTAGCAATGCAATGTTGCAATGTAGCAATGCAATGTTGCAATGTAGCAATGTAGCAATGCAATGTTGTAATGTAGCAATGTAGCAATGCAATGTTGCAATGTAGCAATGCAATGTTGCAATGTAGCAATGCAATGTAGCAATGTAGCAATGCAATGTTGCAATGTAGCAATGCAATGTTGCAATGTAGCAATGCAATGTTGCAATGTAGCAATGCAATGTAGCAATGCAACAATGTAGCAATGTAGCAATGTAGCAATGTAGCAATGTAACAATGTAGCAATGTAGCAATGTAGCAATGTAGCAATGCAATGTTGCAATGTAGCAATGCAATGTAGCAATGTAGCAATGTAGCAATGCAATGCAATGTAGCAATGCAATGTAGCAATGTAGCAATGCAATGTTGCAATGTAGCAATGCAATGTAGCAATGTAGCAATGCAATGTTGCAATGTAGCAATGCAATGTAGAAATGCAATGCAATGTAGCAATACAATGCAATGTAGCAATGCAATGTAGCAATGCAATGTTGCAATGTAGCAATGCAATGTTGCAATGTAGCAATGTAGCAATGTAGCAATGTAGCAATGTAGCAATGCAATGTAGCAATGTAGCAATGCAATGTAGCAATGTAGCAATGCAATGTAGCAATGCAATGCAATGTAGCAATGCAATGCAATGTAGCAATGTATTGCAATGTAGCAATACACTTTGCCATTTTACAATGCAATGTTGCAATGTAGCAATGCAATGTTGCAATGTAGCAATGCAATGTTGCAATGTAGCAATGCAATGTTGCAATGTAGCAATGCAATGTTGCAATGTAGCAATGCAATGTTGCAATGTAGCAATGCAATGTAGCAATGTAGCAATGCAATGTAGCAATGCAATGCAATGTAGCAATACAATGCAATGTAGCAATGCAATGCAATGTAGCAATGCAATGTTGCAATGTAGCAATGCAATGTTGCAATGTAGCAATGCAATGTTGCAATGTAGCAATGCAATGTTGCAATGTAGCAATGCAATGTTGCAATGTAGCAATGCAATGTTGCAATGTAGCAATGCAATGTTGCAATGTAGCAATGCAATGTTGCAATGTAGCAATGCAATGTTGCAATGTAGCAATGCAATGTTGCAATGTAGCAATGCAATGTTGCAATGTAGCAATGCAATGTAGCAATGTAGCAATGCAATGTAGCAATGTAGCAAGTAGCAATGTTGCAATGTAGCAATGCAATGTTGCAATGTAGCAATGCAATGTTGCAATGTAGCAATGCAATGTTGCAATGTAGCAATGTAGCAATGTAGCAATGTTGCAATGTAGCAATGCAATGTAGCAATGCAATGTAGCAATGTAGCAATGCAATGTAGCAATGCAATGTAGCAATGTAGCAATGCAATGTAGCAATGTAGAAATGTAGCAAAGCAATGTAGTTTTGCAATGTAGCAATGTAGCAATGTAGCAATGCAATGTAGCAATGTAGCAATGCAATGTTGCAATGTAGCAATGCAATGTTGCAATGTAGCAATGCAATGTAGCAATGTAGCAATGCAATGTTGCAATGTAGCAATGCAATGTTGCAATGTAGCAATGCAATGTAGCAATGTAGCAATGCAATGTTGCAATAATGTAGCAATGCAATGTTGCAATGTAGCAATGCAATGTTGCAATGTAGCAATGCAATGTTGCAATGTAGCAATGCAATGTTGCAATGTAGCAATGCAATGTTGCAATGTAGCAATGCAATGTAGCAATGTAGCAATGCAATGTTGCAATGTAGCAATGCAATGCAATGTAGCAATGCAATGTTGCAATGTAGCAATGCAATGTTGCAATGTAGCAATGCAATGTAGCAATGCAATGTTGCAATGTAGCAATGCAATGTTGCAATGTAGCAATGCAATGTTGCAATGTAGCAATGCAATGTAGCAATGTAGCAATGCAATGTAGCAATGCAATGTAGCAATGTAGCAATGCAATGTTGCAATGTAGCAATGCAATGTTGCAATGTAGCAATGCAATGTTGCAATGTAGCAATGCAATGTTGCAATGTAGCAATGCAATGTTGCAATGTAGCAATGCAATGTTGCAATGTAGCAATGCAATGTTGCAATGTAGCAATGCAATGTTGCAATGTAGCAATGCAATGTTGCAATGTAGCAATGCAATGTTGCAATGTTGCAATGTAGCAATGCAATGTTGCAATGTAGCAATGCAATGTTGCAATGTAGCAATGCAATGTTGCAATGTAGCAATGCAATGTTGCAATGTAGCAATGCAATGTTGCAATGTAGCAATGCAATGTTGCAATGTAGCAATGCAATGTAGCAATGCAATATGCAATGTAGCAATGCAATGTTGCAATGTAGCAATGCAATGTTGCAATGTAGCAATGCAATGTTGCAATGTAGCAATGTAATGTTGCAATGTAGCAATGTAATGTTTCAATGTAGCAATGCAATGTTGCAATGTAGCACTGCAATGTAGCAATGCAATGTTGCAATGTAGCAATGCAATGTTTCAATGTAGCAATGCAATGTTGCAATGTAGCAATGCAATTTTGCAATGTAGCAATGCAATGTTGCAATGTAGCAATGCAATGTTGCAATGTAGCAATGCAATGTTGAATGTAGCAATGCAATGTTGCAATGTAGCAATGCAATGTGCAATGTAGCAATGCAATGTTGCAATGTAGCAATGCAATGTTGCAATGTAGCAATGTAGCAATGCAATGTTGCAATGTAGCAATGCAATGTAGCAATTTAGCGATGTAATGTAGCAATGCAATGTTGTAACGTAGCAATGCAATGTCGCAATGTATCAATGCAATGTTGTAATGGAGCAATGCAATGTTGCCATGTAGCAATGCAATGTTGCAATGTAGCAATGCAATGTTGCAATGTAGCAATGCAATGTAGCAATGTAGCAATGCAATGTAGCAATGCAATGTTGCAATGTAGCAATGCAATGTTGCAATGTAGCAATGCAATGTTGCAATGTAGCAATGCAATGTAGCAATGCAATGTAGCAATGCAATGTAGCAATGAAATGTAGCAATGCAATTCAATGTAGCAATGCAATGCAACGTAGCAATGCAATGTAGCAATGTAGCAATGCAATGTTGCAATGAAGCAATGCAATGTTGCAATGAAGCAATGCAATGTTGCAATGTAGCAATGCAATGTAGCAATGTAGCAATGCAATGTAACAATGTAGCAATGTAGCAATGTAGCAATGCAATGTTGCAATGTAGCAATGCAATGTAGCAATGCAGCAATATAGCAATGCAATGTAATGTAGCAATGCAATGTAGCAATGTAGCAATGCAATGTAGCAATGTAGCAATGCAATGTAGCAATGTAGCAATGCAATGTAGCAATGTAGCAATGCAATGTAGAAATGCAATGCAATGTAGCAATACAATGCAATGTAGTAATGCAATGTAGCAATACAATGTAGCAATGTAGCAATGCAATGTTGCAATGTAGCAATGTAGCAATGTAGCAATGTAGCAATGCAGCAATGCAATGTAAAAATGTAGCAATGCCATGTAGAAATGTAGAAATGAAATATAGAAATGCAATGCAATGTAGCAATACAATGCAATGTAGCAATGTATTGCAATGCAGCAATACATGTTGCAATGTAGCAATGCAATGTTGCAATGTAGCAATGCAATGTTGCAATGTAGAAATGCAATGTTGCAATGTAGCAATGCAATGTTGCAATGTAGCAATGTAATGTTGCAATGTAGCAATGCAATGTTGCAATGTAGCAATGCAATGTAGCAATGTAGCAATGCAATGTAGAAATGCAATGCAATGTGGCAATACAATGCAATGTAGCAATGCAATGCAATGTAGCAATGCAATGTTGCAATGTAGCAATGCAATGTTGCAATGTAGCAATGCAATATTGCAATGTAGCAATGCAATGTTGCAATGTAGCAATGCAATGTTGCAATGTAGCAATGCAATGTTGCAATGTAGCAATGCAATGTTGCAATGTAGCAATGCAATGTTGCAATGTAGCAATGCAATGTTGCAATGTAGCAATGCAATGTTGCAATGTAGCAATGCAATGTTGCAATGTAGCAATGCAATGTAGCAATGTAGCAATGTAGCAATGTAGCAAAGTAGCAATGTAGCAATGTAGCAATGCAAAGTTGCAATGTAGCAATGCAATGTTGCAATGTAGCAATGCAATGTAGCAATGTAACAATGCAATGTAGCAATGTAGCAATGCAATGTAGCAATGCAATGTAGCAATGTAGCAATGCAATGTAGCAATGCAATGTAGCAACGTGGCAATGCAATGTAGCAATGTAGAAATGTAGCAATGCAACGTAATGTAGCCATGTAGCAATTCCAAGTAGCAATGTAGCAATGCAATGTAGCAATGTAGGAATTCCAGGTAGCAATGTAGCAATGCAATGTAGCAATGTAGCAATGCAACGTAGCAATGTAGCAATGCAATGTAGCAATGTAGCAATGCAATGTTGGAATATAGCACTGCAATGTAGCAATGTAGCAATGCAATGTAGCAATATTAATGTAGCAATGTAATGTTGCAATGTAGCAATGCAATGTAGCAATGTAGCGATGCAATGTTGCAATGTAGCAATGCAATGTTGCAATGTAGCACTGCAATGTAGCAATGTAGTAATGCAATGTAGCAATGTAGCGATGCAATGTTGCAATGTAGCAATGTAATACAATGTAGCAAGGACAATGTTGCAATGTAGTGATGCAATGTTGCAATGTAGCAATGCAATGTAGCAATGCAATGTTGTAATGTAGCAATGCAATGTTGCAATGTAGCAATGCAATGTTGCAATGTAGCAATGCAATGTAGCAATGTAGCAATACAATGTAGCACTGCAATGTAGCAATGTAGCAATGCAATGTTGCAATGTAGCAATGCAATGTTGCAATGTAGCAATGCAATGTTTCAATGTAGCAATGCAATGTTGCAATGTAGCAATGCAATGTTGCAATGTAGCAATGCAATGTTGCAATGTAGCAATGCAATGTTGCAATGTAGCAATGCAATCTTGCAATGTAGCAATGCAATGTTGCAATGTAGCAATGCAATGTTGCAATGTTGCAATGTAGCAATGCAATGTTGCAATGTAGCAATGCAATATTGCAATTTAGCAATGCAATGTTGCAATGTAGCAATGCAATTATGCAATGTAGCAATGCAATATTGCAATGTAGCAATGCAATGTTGCAATGTAGCAATGCAATGTAGCAATGCAATATGACAATGTAGCAATGCAATGTTGCAATGTAGCAATGCAATGTTGCAATGTAGCAATGCAATGTTGCAATGTAGCAATGTAATGTTGCAATGTAGCAATGTAATGTTTCAATTTAGCAATGCAATGTTGCAATGTAGCACTGCAATGTAGCAATGCAATGTTGCAACGTAGCAATGCAATGTTTCAATGTAGCAATGCAATGTTGCAATGTAGCAATGCAATTTTGAAATGTAGCAATGCAATGTTGCAATGTAGCAATCCAATTTTGCAATGTAGCAATGCAATGTTGAAATGTAGCAATGCAATGTTGCAATGTAGCAGTGCAATCTTGCAATGTAGCAATGCAATGTTGCAATGTAGCAATGCAATGTTGCAATGTAGCAATGTAGCAATGCAATGTTGCAATGTAGGAATGCAATGTAGCACTTTAGCGATGTAATGTAGCAATGCAATGTTGTAACGTAGCAATGCAATGTCGCAATGTATCAATGCAATGTTGTAATGGAGCAATACAATGTTGCCATGGAGCAATGCAATGTTGCAATGTAGCAGTGTAATGTTGCAATGTAGCAATGCAATGTAGCAATGTAGCAATGCAATGTTGCAATGTAGCAATGTTGCAATGTAGCAATGCAATGTTGCGATGTAGCAATGCAATGTTGCAATGTTGCAATGCAATTTTGCAATGTTGCAATGTAGCAATGTAATGTTGCAATGTAGCAATGCAATTCAATGTAGCAATGCAATGCAATGTAGAAATGCAATGTAGCAATGCGATGTTGCAATGCGATGTTGCAATGTAGCAATGCAATGTCGCAATGTATCAATGGAATGTTGTAATGGAGCAATGCAATGTAGCAATGTAGCAATGCAATGTTGCAATGTAGCAATGCAATGTAGCAATGTAGCGATGCAATGTTGCAATGTAGCAATGCAATGTTGGAATGTAGCACTGCAATGTAGCAATGTAGCAATGCAATGTAGCAATGTAGCAATGCAATGTTGCAATGTAGCAATGCAATGTAGCAATGTAGCTATGCAATGTTGCAATGTAGCAATGCAATGTTGCAATGTAGCACTGCAATGTAGCAATGTAGTAATGCAATGTAGCAATGTAGCGATGCAATGTTGCAATGTAGCAATGTAATACAATGTAGCAAGGACAATGTTGCAATGTAGTGATGTAATGTTGCAATGTAGCAATGCAATGTAGCAATGCAATGTTGTAATGTAGCAATGCAATGTTGCAATGTAGCAATGCAATGTTGCAATGTAGCAATGCAATGTAGCAACGTAGCAATGCAATGTAGCAATGTAGCACTGCAATGTAGCAATGTAGCAATGCAATGTTGCAATGTAGCAATGCAATGTTGCAATGTAGCAATGCAATGTTTCAATGTAGCAATGCAATGTTGCAATGTAGCAATGCAATGTTGCAATGTAGCAATGCAATGTTGCAATGTAGCAATGCAATGTTGCAATGTAGCAATGCAATCTTGCAATGTAGCAATGCAATGTTGCAATGTAGCAATGCAATGTTACAATGTTGCAATGTAGAAATACAATGTTGCAATGTAGGAATGCAATGTTGCAATTTAGCAATGCAATGTTGCAATGTAGCATTGCAATGTTGCAATGTAGCAATGCAATGTTGAAATGTAGTGATGCAATGTTGCAATGTAGCACTGCAATGTAGCAATGTAGCAATGCAATGTAGCAATGTAGCGATGCAATGTTGCAATGCTGCAATGCAATGTAGCAATTTCGCGATGCAATGTTGCAATGTAGCAATGTAATACAATGTATCAATGCAATGTTGCAATGTAGTGATGCAATGTTGCAATGTAGTAATGCAATGTTGCAATGCAATGTTGCAATGCAGCAATACAGCAATGCAATGTTGCAATGTAGCAATGCAATGATGCAATGTAGCAATGCAATGTTTCAATGTAGCAATGCAATGTTGCAATGTAGCAATACAATGTTGCAATGTAGCAATGCAATGTTGCAATGTAGCAATGCAATGTTGCAATGTAGCAATTCAATGTTGCAATGTAGCAATGCAATGTTGCAATGTAGCAATGCAATGTTGCAATGTAGCAATGCAATGTTGCAATGTAGCAATGCAATGTTGCAATGTAGCAATGCAATGTTGCAATGTAGCAATGTAGCAATGCAATGTTGCAATGTAGGAATGCAATGTTGCAATGTATCAATGCAATGTTTCAATGTAGCAATGCAATGTTGCAATGTAGCAATGCCATGTTGCAATGTAGCAATGCAATGTTGCAATGTAGCAATGCAATATAGCAATGTAGCAATGCAATGTAACAATGTAGCGATGCAATGTTGCAATGCAGCAATGCAATGTTGCAATGTAGTGATGCAATGTTGCAATGTAGCAATGTAGCAATGCAATGTAGCAATGTAGCAATGCAATGTAGCAATGTAGCAATGCAATGTAGCAATATAGCAATACAATGTAGCAATGTAGCAATATAGCAATGTAGCAATGTAGCAATGTAGCAATGTAGCAATGCAGCAATGCAGCAATGTAGCAATGCAGCAATGTAGCAATGTAGCAATGCAATGTAGAAATGTAGCAATGAAATGTAGAAATGCAATGCAATGTAGCAATACAATGCAATGTTGCAATGTAATGCAATGTAGCAAAACAATGTTGCAATGTAGCAATGCAATGTTGCAATGTAGCAATGCAATGTTGCAATGTAGCAATGCAATGTTGCAATGCAGCAATGCAATGTTGCAATGTAGCAATGCAATGTTGCAATGTAGCAATGCAATGTAGCAATGTAGCAATGCAATGTAGCAATGTAGCAATGCGATGTTGCAATGTAGCAATGCAATGTATCAATGTAGCAATGCAATGTAGAAATGTAGCAATGCAATGTAGCAATGTAGCAATGCAATGTAGAAATGCAATGCAATGTAGAAATGCAATGCAATGTAGCAATGCAATGCAATGTAGCAATGTAATGCAATGTAGCAAAACAATGTTGCAATGTAGCAATGCAATGTTGCAATGTAGCAATGCAATGTTGCAATGCAGCAATGCAATGTTGCAATGTAGCAATGCAATGTTGCAATGTAGCAATGCAATGTAGCAATGCAATGTAGCAATGTAGCAATGTAGCAATGCAATGTAGCAATGTAGCAATGCGATGTTGCAATGTAGCAATGCAATGTATCAATGTAGCAATGCAATGTAGAAATGTAGCAATGCAATGTAGCAATGTAGCAATGCAATGTAGAAATGCAATGCAATGTAGAAATGCAATGCAATGTAGCAATGCAATGCAATGTAGCAATGTAATGTTGCAATGTAGCAATGCAACGTTGCAATGTAGCAATGCAATGTTGCAATGTAGTAATGTAATGTTGCAATGTAGCAATGTAATGTTGAAATGTAGCAATGCAATGTTGCAATGTAGCAATGAAATGTTGCAATGGAGCATTGCGATGTTGCAATGTAGCAATACAATGTTGCAATGTAGCAATACCACGTTGCAATGTAGCAATGCAATATTGCAATGTAGCAATGTAATGTTGCAATGTAGCAATGTAATGTTGCAATGTAGCAATGCAATGTTGCAATGCAATGAGAAATGTAGCAAAGCAATGTAGCAATGCAATGTAGCAATGTAGCAATGCAATGTATAAATGCAATGCAATGTAGCAATGCAATGCAATGTTGAAATGCATGGTTCAATGTAGCAATGCAACGTTGCAATGTAGCAATGCAATGTTGCAATGTAGCAATGTAATGTTGCAATGTAGCAATGTAATGTTGCAATGTAGCAATGCAATGTTGCAATGTAGCAATGAAATGTTGCAATGGAGCAATGCGATGTTGCAATGTATCAATACAATGTTGCAATGTAGAAATGCAATGTTGCAATGTAGCAATGTAGCAATACAATGTAGCAATGTAGAAATGCAATGTAGCAATGTAGGAATGCATTGTAGTGATATAGCAATGCAATGATGCAATGTAGCAATGCAATGTTGCAATGTAGCAATGCAATGTTGCAATTTAGAAATGTAGCAATGCAATGTAGCAATGTAATGTAGCAATGTAGCAATGTAGCAAAGTAGCAATGTAGCAATGTAGCGATGCAAAGTAGCAATGTAGCAATGCAATGTAGCAATGTAGCAATGCAATGTAGCAATGTAACAATGTAGCAATGTAGCAATGTAGCAATGTAGCAATGTAGCAATGTAGCAATGTAGCAATGTAGCAATGTAGCAATGTAGCAATGCAATGTAGCAATGCAATGTAGCAATGTAGCAATGCAATGTAGCAATGTAGCAATGCAGTGTAGCAATGTAGCAATGCAATGTAGCAAAGTCGCAATGCATTGTAGCAATGTAGAAATGTAGCAATGCAATGTAATGTAGCCATGTAGCAATTCCAAGTAGCAATGTAGCAATGCAATGTAGCAATGTAGCAATGCAATGTAGCAATGTAGCAATGTAAAGTAGCAATGTAGCAATGCAATGTAGCAATGCTGCAATGCAATGTAGCAATGTAACAATGTAGCAATGTAGCAATGTAGCAATGTAGCAATGTAACAATGTAGCAATGTAGCAAACTAGCAATGTAGCAATGCAATGTAGCAATGTAGCAATGCAGCAATGTAGCAATGCAATGTAATGTAGCAATGCAATGTAGCAATGCAATGTAGCAATGTAGCAATGCAATGTAGCAACGTAGCAATGCAATGTAGCAATGTAGCAATGAAATGTAGAAATGCAATGCAATGTAGCAATACAATGCAATGTAGTAATGCAATGTAGCAATACAATGTTGCAATGTAGCAATGCAATGTTGCAATGTAGCAATGTAGTAATGTAGCAATGTAGCAATGCAGCAATGCAATGTAGAAATGTAGCAATGCAATGTAGAAATGTAGAAATGAAATGTAGAAATGCAATGCAATGTAGCAATACAATGCAATGTAGCAATGTATTGCAATGTAGCAATACATGTTGCAATGTAGCAATGCAATGTTGTAATGTAGCAATGCAATGTTGCAACGTAGAAATGCAATGTTGCAATGTAGCAATGCAATGTTGCAATTTAGCAATGTAATGTTGCAATGCAGCAATGCAATGTTGCAATGTAGTAATTCAATGTAGCAATGTAGCAATTCAATGTAGAAATGCAATGCAATGTGGCAATACAATGCAATGTAGCAATGCAATGCAATGTAGCAATGCAATGTTGCAATGTAGCAATGCAACGTTGCAATGTAGAAATGCAATATTGCAATGTAGCAATGCAATGTTGCCATGTAGCAATGCAATGTTGCAATGTAACAATGCAATGTTGCTATGTAGCTATGCAATGTTGCTATGTAGCAATGCAATGTTGCAATGTAGCAATGCAATGTTGCAATGTAGCAATGCAATGTTGCAATGTAGCAATGCAATGTTGCAATGTAGCAATGTAGCAATGTAGCAATGTAGCAAAGTAGCAATGTAGCAATGTAGCGATGCAATGTAGCAATGTAGCAATGCAATGTAGCAATGTAGCAATGCAATGTAGCAATGTAGCAATGTAGCAATGTAGCAATGTAGCAATGTAGCAATGTAGCAATGCAATATTGCAATGTAGCAATGCAATGTAGCAATGCAGCAATGTAGCAATGCAATGTAATGTAGCAATGCAATGTAGCAATGTAGCAATGCAATGTAGCAATGTAGCAATGCAATGTAGCAATGTAGCAATGCAATGTAGCAATGTAGCAATGAAATGTAGAAATTCAATGCAATGTAGCAATACAATGCAATGTAGTAATGCAATGTAGCAAGCAATACAATGTTGCAATGTAGCAATGCAATGTAGCAATGCAATGTAGCAATGTAGCAATGTAGCAATGTAGCAATGCAGCAATGCAGCAATGTAGCAATGCAATGTGACAATGTAGCAATGCAATGTAGAAATGTAGAAATGCAATGTAGAAATGCAATGCAATGTAGCAATACAATGCAATGTAGCAATGTATTGCAATGTAGCAATACATGTTGCAATGTAGCAATGCAATGTTGCAATGTAGCAATGCAATGTTGCAATGTAGCAATGCAATGTTGCAATGTAGCAATGCAATGTTGCAATTTAGCAATGTAATGTTGCAATGCAGCAATGCAATGTAGCAATGTAGCAATGCAATGTAGTAATGCAATGTAGCAATGTAGCAATGCAATGTAGCAATATAACAATGTAGCAACGTAGCAATGTAGCAATGTAGCAATGTAGCAATGTAGCAATGCAATGTTGCAATGTAGCAATGTAACAATGCAATGTACAATGTAACAATGTAGCAATATAGCAATGTAATAATGTAGCAATGCAATGCAATGTAGCAATGCGATGCAATGTAGCAAGGCAATGTTTCAATGTAGCAATGCAATGTTGCAATGTAGCAATGCAATGTTGCAATGTAGCAATGTAATGTTGCAATGTAGCAATGCAATGTTGTAATGTAGCAATGCAATGTTGCAATGTAGCAATGCAATGTTGCAATGTAGCAATGCAATGTTGCAATGTAGCAATGCAATGTTGCAATGTAGCAATGCAATGTTGCAATGTAGCAATGCAATGTTGCAATGTAGCAATGCAATGTTGCAATGTAGCAATGCAATGTAGCAATGTAGCAATGTAGCAAAGTAGCAATGTAACAATGTAGCGAAGCAAAGTAGCAATGTAGCAATGCAATGTAGCAATCTAGCAATGCAATGTAGCAATGTAACAATGTAGCAATGTAGCAATGTAGCAATGTAGCAATGCAATGTAGCAATGCAATGTAGCAATGTAGCAATGCAATGTAGCAATGCAGTGTAGCAATGTAGCAATGCAATGTAGCAAAGTGGCAATGCAATGTAGCAATGTAGAAATGTAGCAATGCAATGTAATGTTGCAATGTAACAATTCAATGTTGCTATGTAGCTATGCAATGTTGCTATGTAGCAATGCAATGTTGCAATGTAGCAATGCAATGTTGCAATGTAGCAATGCAATGTTGCAATGTAGCAATGCAATGTTGCATTGTAGCAATGCAATGTAGCAATGTAGCAATGTAGCAATGTAGCAATGTAGCAAAGTAGCAATGTAGCAATGTAGCGATGCAAAGTAGCAATGTAGCAATGCAATGTAGCAATGTAGCAATGCAATGTAGCAATGTAACAATGTAGCAATGTAACAATGTAGCAATGTAGCAATGCAATGTAGCAATGCAATGTAGCAATGTAGCAATGCAATGTAGCAATGCAGTGTAGCAATGTAGCAATGCAATGTAGCAACGTGGCAATGCAATGTAGCAATGTAGAAATGTAGCAATGCAATGTAATGTAGCCATGTAGCAATTCCAAGTAGCAATGTAGCAATGCAATGTAGCAATGTAGGAATTCCAGGTAGCAATGTAGCAATGCAATGTAGCAATGTAGCAATGCAATGTAGCAATGTAGCAATGCAATGTAGCAATGTAGCAATGCAATGTTGGAATATAGCACTGCAATGTAGCAATGTAGCAATGCAATGTAGCAATATTAATGTAGCAATGTAATGTTGCAATGTAGCAATGCAATGTAGCAATGTAGCGATGCAATGGTGCAATGTAGCAATGCAATGTTGCAATGTAGCACTGCAAGGTAGCAATGTAGTAATGCAATGTAGCAATGTAGCGATGCAATGTTGCAATGTAGCAATGTAATACAATGTAGCAAGGACAATGTTGCAATGTAGTGATGCAATGTTGCAATGTAGCAATGCAATGTAGCAATGCAATGTTGTAATGTAGCAATGCAATGTTGCAATGTAGCAATGCAATGTTGCAATGTAGCAATGCAATGTAGCAACGTAGCAATACAATGTAGCACTGCAATGTAGCAATGTAGCAATGCAATGTTGCAATGTAGCAATGCAATGTTGCAATGTAGCAATGCAATGTTTCAATGTAGCAATGCAATGTTGCAATGTAGCAATGCAATGTTGCAATGTAGCAATGCAATGTTGCAATGTAGCAATGCAATGTTGCAATGTAGCAATGCAATCTTGCAATGTAGCAATGCAATGTTGCAATGTAGCAATGCAATGTTGCAATGTTGCAATGTGTAGCAATGCAATGTTGCAATGTAGCAATGCAATGTTGCAATGTAGCAATGCAATGTTGCAATGTAGCAATGCAATTATGCAATGTAGCAATGCAATATTGCAATGTAGCAATGCAATGTTGCAATGTAGCAATGCAATGTAGCAATGCAATATGGCAATGTAGCAATGCAATGTTGCAATGTAGCAATGCAATGTTGCAATGTAGCAATGCAATGTTGCAATGTAGCAATGTAATGTTGCAATGTAGCAATGTAATGTTTCAATTTAGAAATGCAATGTTGCAATGTAGCACTGCAATGTAGCAATGCAATGTTGCAACGTAGCAATGCAATGTTTCAATGTAGCAATGCAATGTTGCAATGTAGCAATGCAATTTTGAAATGTAGCAATGCAATGTTGCAATGTAGCAATGCAATTTTGCAATGTAGCAATGCAATGTTGAAATGTAGCAATGCAATGTTGCAATGTAGCAGTGCAATCGTGCAATGTAGCAATGCAATGTTGCAATGTAGCAATGCAATGTTGCAATGTAGCAATGTAGCAATGCAATGTTGCAATGTAGGAATGCAATGTAGCACTTTAGCGATGTAATGTAGCAATGCAATGTTGTAACGTAGCAATGCAATGTCGCAATGTATCAATGCAATGTTGTAATGGAGCAATACAATGTTGCCATGGAGCAATGCAATGTTGCAATGTAGCAGTGTAATGTTGCAATGTAGCAATGCAATGTAGCAATGTAGCAATGCAATGTTGCAATGCAATGTTGCAATGTAGCAATGCAATGTTGCGATGTAGCAATGCAATGTTGCAATGTTGCAATGCAATTTTGCAATGTTGCAATGTAGCAATGTAATGTTGCAATGTAGCAATGCAATTCAATGTAGCAATGCAATGTAATGTAGCAATGCAATGCAATGTAGCAATGCAATGCAATGTAGAAATGCAATGTAGCAATGCGATGTTGCAATTCGATGTTGCAATGTAGCAATGCAATGTCGCAATGTATCAATGGAATGTTGTAATGGAGCAATGCAATGTTGCCATGGAGCAATGCAATGTTGCAATGTAGCAGTGTAATGTTGCAATATAGCAATGCAATGTTGCAATGTAGCACTGCAATGTAGAAATGCAATGTTGCAACGTAGCAATGCAATGTGGCAATGTTACAATGCAATGTTGCAATGTAGCAATGCAATTTTGCAATGTAGCAATGCAATGTAGCAATGTAGCAATGTTGCAATGTAGCAATGCAATGTTGCAATGTAGCAATGCAATGTTGCAATGTAGCAATGCAATGTTGCAATGTAGCAATGCAATGTTGCAATGTAGCAATGCAATTATGCAATGTAGCAATGCAATGTTGCAATGTAGCAATGCAATGTTGCAATGTAGCAATGCAATGTAGCAATGCAATGTTGCAATGTAGCAATGCAATGTTGCAATGTAGCAATGCAATGTTGCAATGTAGCAATGCAATGTTGCAATGTAGCAATGCAATGTTGCAATGTAGCAATGTAGCAATGCAATGTTTCAATGTAGAAATGCAATGTTGCAATGTAGCAATGCAATGTTGCAATGTAGCAATGCAATGTTGCAATGTAGCACTGCAATGTAGCAATATAATGCAATGTTGCAACGTAGCAATGCAATGTTTCAATGTAGCAATGCAATGTTGCAATGTAGCAATGCAATTTTGCAATGTAGCAATGCAATGTTGCAATGTAGCAATGCAATTTTGCAATGTAGCAATGCAATGTTGAAATGTAGCAATGCAATGTTGCAATGTAGCAGTGCAATCGTGCAATGTAGCAATGCAATGTTGCAATGTAGCAATGCAATGTTGCAATGTAGCAATGTAGCAATGCAATGTTGCAATGTAGGAATGCAATGTAGCAATTTAGCGATGTAATGTAGCAATGCAATGTTGTAACGTAGCAATGCAATGTCGCAATGTATCAATGCAATGTTGCAATGTAGCAATGCAATGTTGCAATGTAGCAATGCAATGTTGCAATGTAGCAATGTAATGTTGCAATGTAGCAATGCAATGTAGCAATGTAGCAATGCAATGTAGCAATGCAATGTTGCAATGTAGCAATGCAATGTTGCAATGTAGCAATGCAATGTTGCAATGTAGCAATGCAATTTTGCAATGTTGCAATGTAGCAATGTAATGTTGCAATGTAGCAATGCAATTCAATGTAGCAATGCAATGTAATGTAGCAATGCAATGCAATGTAGCAATGCAATGCAATGTAGAAATGCAATGTAGCAATGCGATGTTGCAATGTAGCAATGCAATGTCGCAATGTATCAATGGAATGTTGTAATGGAGCAATGCAATGTTGCCATGGAGCAATGCAATGTTGCAATGTAGCAGTGTAATGTTGCAATATAGCAATGCAATGTTGCAATGTAGCACTGCAATGTAGCAATGCAATGTTGCAACGTAGCAATGCAATGTGGCAATGTTACAATGCAATGTTGCAATTTTGCAATGCAATTTTGCAATGTAGCAATGCAATGTTGCATGTAGCAATGCAATGTTGCATGTAGCAATGCAATGTTGCAATGTAGCAATGCAATGTTGCAATGTAGCAATGCAATGTTGCAATGTAGCAATGCAATTATGCAATGTAGCAATGCAATGTTGCAATGTAGCAATGCAATGTTGCAATGTAGCAATGCAATGTAGCAATGCAATATGGCAATGTAGCAATGCAATGTTGCAATGTAGCAATGCAATGTTGCAATGTAGCAATGCAATGTTGCAATGTAGCAATGCAATGTTGCAATGTAGCAATGTAATGTTTCAATGTAGCAATGCAATGTTGCAATGTAGCAATGCAATGTAGCAATGCAATGTTGCAATGTAGCAATGCAATGTTGCAATGTAGCAATGCAATGTAGCAATGCAATGTTGCAATGTAGCAATGCAATGTTGCAATGTAGCAATGCAATGTTGCAATGTAGCAATGCAATTTGCAATGTAGCAATGCAATGTTGAAATGTAGCAATGCAATGTTGCAATGTAGCAATGCAATCGTGCAATGTAGCAATGCAATGTTGCAATGTAGCAATGCAATGTTGCAATGTAGCAATGTAGCAATGCAATGTTGCAATGTAGGAATGCAATGTAGCACTTTAGCGATGTAATGTAGCAATGCAATGTTGTAATGTAGCAATGCAATGTCGCAATGTATCAATGCAATGTTGTAATGTAGCAATACAATGTTGCCATGGAGCAATGCAATGTTGCAATGTAGCAGTGTAATGTTGCAATGTAGCAATGCAATGTAGCAATGTAGCAATGCAATGTTGCAATGCAATGTTGCAATGTAGCAATGCAATGTTGCGATGTAGCAATGCAATGTTGCAATGTAGCAATGCAATTTTGCAATGTTGCAATGTAGCAATGTAATGTTGCAATGTAGCAATGCAATTCAATGTAGCAATGCAATGTAATGTAGCAATGCAATGCAATGTAGCAATGCAATGCAATGTAGAAATGCAATGTAGCAATGCGATGTTGCAATTCGATGTTGCAATGTAGCAATGCAATGTCGCAATGTATCAATGGAATGTTGTAATGGAGCAATGCAATGTTGCCATGGAGCAATGCAATGTTGCAATGTAGCAGTGTAATGTTGCAATATAGCAATGCAATGTTGCAATGTAGCACTGCAATGTAGAAATGCAATGTTGCAACGTAGCAATGCAATGTGGCAATGTTACAATGCAATGTTGCAATTTTGCAATGCAATTTTGCAATGTAGCATGTTGGATGTAGCAATGCAATGTTGCATGTAGCAATGCAATGTTGCAATGTAGCAATGCAATGTTGCAATGTAGCAATGCAATGTTGCAATGTAGCACTGCAATGTAGCAATGCAATGTAGCAATGTAGCAATGCAATGTTGCAATGTAGCAATGCAATGTAGCAATGTAGCGATGCAATGTTGCAATGTAGCAATGCAATGTTGCAATGTAGCACTGCAATGTAGCAATGTAGCAATGCAATGTAGCAATGTAGCAATGCAATGTTGCAATGTAGCAATGCAATGTAGCAATGTAGCAATGCAATGTTGCAATGTAGCAATGCAATGTTGCAATGTAGCACTACAATGTAGCAATGTAGTAATGCAATGTAGCAATGTAGCAATGCAATGTTGCAATGTAGCAATGCAATGTAGCAATGTAGCGATGCAATGTTGCAATGTAGCAATGCAATTTTGGAATGTAGCACTGCAATGTAGCAATGTAGCAATGCAATGTAGCAATGTAGCAATGCAATGTTGCAATGTAGCAATGCAATGTAGCAATGTAGCTATGCAATGTTGCAATGTAGCAATGCAATGTTGCAATGTAGCACTACAATGTAGCAATGTAGTAAT
Source organism: Chrysogorgia sp. JL179-B06 (assembly GCA_035772405.1). Classification (NCBI taxonomy): domain Eukaryota; kingdom Metazoa; phylum Cnidaria; class Anthozoa; order Scleralcyonacea; family Chrysogorgiidae; genus Chrysogorgia; species Chrysogorgia sp. JL179-B06. Next base: position 510,893 of record JAYKKM010000132.1, on the reverse strand, counting down.
GCAATGTAGCAATGTAGCAATGCAATGTTGCAATGTAGCAATGTAATACAATGTAGCAAGGACAATGTTGCAATGTAGTGATGCAATGTTGCAATGTAGCAATGCAATGTAGCAATGCAATGTTGCAATGTAGCAATGCAATGTTGCAATGTAGCAATGCAATGTAGCAATGTAGCAATGCAATGTAGCAATGTAGCACTGCAATGTAGCAATGTAGCAATGCAATGTTGCAATGTAGCAATGCAATGTTGCAATGTAGCAATGCAATGTTTCAATGTAGCAATGCAATGTTGCAATGTAGCAATGCAATGTTGCAATGTAGCAATGCAATGTTGCAATGTAGCAATGCAATGTTGCAATGTAGCAATGCAATGTTGCAATGTAGCAATGCAATGTTGCAATGTAGCAATGCAATGTTGCAATGTTGCAATGTAGCAATGCAATGTTGCAATGTAGCAATGCAATGTTGCAATGTAGCAATGCAATGTTGCAATGTAGCATTGCAATGTTGCAATGTAGCAATGCAATGTTGCAATGTAGTGATGCAATGTTGCAATGTAGCAATGCAATGTAGCAATGTAGCAATGCAATGTAGCAATGTAGCGATGCAATGTTGCAATGCTGCAATGCAATGTAGCAATTTCGCGATGCAATGTTGCAATGTAGCAATGTAATACAATGTATCAATGCAATGTTGCAATGTAGTGATGCAATGTTGCAATGTAGTAATGCAATGTCGCAATGCAATGTTACAATGTTGCAATGTAGCAATGCAATGTTGCAATGTAGCAATGCAATGTTGCAATGTAGCAATGCAATGTTTCAATGTAGCAATGCAATGTTGCAATGTAGCAATGCAATGTTGCAATGTAGCAATGTAATATTGCAATGTAGCAATGCAATGTTGCAATGTAGCAATGCAATGTTGCAATGTAGCAATGCAATGTTGCAATGTAGCAATTCAATGCTGCAACGTAACAATGCAATGTTGCAATGTAGCAATGCAATGTTGCAATGGAGCAATGCAATGTAGCAATGTAGCAATGCAATGTAGAAATGTAGCAATTCAATGTAGAAATGTAGCAATGCAATGTAGCAATGTAGCATTGTAATGTAGCAATGTAGCAATGTAGCAATGCAATGTAGCAATGTTGCAATGCAATGTAGCAATGTAACAATGTAGCAATGTAGCAATGTAGCAATGTAGCAATGTAGCAATGTAGCAATGTAGCAATGTAGCAATGTAGCAATGTAGCAATGTAGCAATGTAGCAATGTAGCAATGTAGCAATGTAGCAATGCAATATTGCAATGTAGCAATGCAATGTAGCAATGCAGCAATGTAGCAATGCAATGTAATGTAGCAATGCAATGTAGCAATGTAGCAATGCAATGTAGCAATGTAGCAATGCAATGTAGCAATGTAGCAATGCAATGTAGCAATGTAGCAATGAAATGTAGAAATTCAATGCAATGTAGCAATACAATGCAATGTAGTAATGCAATGTAGCAAGCAATACAATGTTGCAATGTAGCAATGCAATGTTGCAATGTAGCAATGTAGCAATGTAGCAATGCAGCAATGCAGCAATGCAGCAATGCAATGTGGAAATGTAGCAATGCAATGTAGAAATGTAGAAATGAAATGTAGAAATGCAATGCAATGTAGCAATACAATGCAATGTAGCAATGTATTGCAATGTAGCAATACATGTTGCAATGTAGCAATGCAATGTTGCAGTGTAGCAATGCAATGTTGCAACGTAGAAATGCAATGTTGCAATGTAGCAATGCAATGTTGCAATTTAGCAATGTAATGTTGCAATGCAGCAATGCAATGTAGCAATGTAGCAATGCAATGTAGTAATGCAATGTAGCAATGTAGCAATGCAATGTAGCAATATAACAATGTAACAACGTAGCAATGTAGCAATGTAGCAATGTAGCAATGTAGCAATGCAATGTTGCAATGTAGCAATGTAACAATGCAATGTACAATGTAACAATGTAGCAATATAGCAATGTAATAATGTAGCAATGCAATGCAATGTAGCAATGCGATGCAATGTAGCAATGCAATGTTGCATTGTAGCAATGCAATGTAGCAATGTAGCAATGTAGCAAAGTAGCAATGTAGCAATGTAGCGATGCAAAGTAGCAATGTAGCAATGCAATGTAGCAATCTAGCAATGCAATGTAGCAATGTAACAATGTAGCAATGTAGCAATGTAGCAATGTAGCAATGCAATGTAGCAATGCAATGTAGCAATGTAGCAATGCAATGTAGCAATGCAGTGTAGCAATGTAGCAATGCAATGTAGCAAAGTGGAAATGCAATGTAGCAATGTAGAAATGTAGCAATGCAATGTAATGTAGCCATGTAGCAATTCCAAGTAGCAATGTAGCAATGCAATGTAGCAATGTAGGAATTCCAAGTAGCAATGTAGCAATGCAATGTAGCAATGTAGCAATGCAATGTAGCAATGTAGCAATGTGCAAATGCAATGTAGCAATGTAGCAATGGAGCAATGCAATGTAGCAATGTAGCAATGTAGCAATGTAGCAATGTAGCAATGTAGCAATGTAGCAATGCAATGTAGAAATGTAGCAATGCAATGTTTCAATGTAGCAATGCAATGTAGCAATGCAATGTAGCAATGTAGCAATGCAATGTAGCAATGCACCAATGCGATGTTGCAATGTAGCAATGCAATGTTGCAATGTAGCAATGTAATGTTGCAATGTAGTAATGCAATGTAGCAATGTAGCAATGCAATGTAGCAATATAACAATGTAGCAACGTAGCAATGTAGCAATGTAGCAATGTAGCAATGTAGCAATGTAGCAATGCAATGTTGCAATGTAGCAATGTAACAATGCAATGTACAATGTAACAATGTAGCAATATAGCAATGTAATAATGTAGCAATGCAATGCAATGTAGCAATGCAATGCAATGTAGCAAGGCAATGTTTCAATGTAGCAATGCAATGTTGCAATATAGCAATGCAATGTTGCAATGTAGCAATGTAATGTTGCAATGTAGCAATGCAATGTTGCAATGTAGCAATGCAATGTTGCAATGTAGCAATGCAATGTTGCAATGTAGCAATTCAATGTTGCAACGTAACAATGCAATGTTGCAATGTAGCAATGCAATGTTGCAATGGAGCAATGCAATGTAGCAATGTAGCAATGCAATGTAGAAATGTAGCAATCCAATGTAGAAATGTAGCAATGCAATGTAGCAATGTAAAGTAGCAATGTAGCAATGCAATGTAGTAATGTTGCAATGCAATGTAGCAATGTAACAATGTAGCAATGTAGCAATGTAGCAATGTAGAATGTAGCAATGTAGCAATGTAGCAATGTAGCAATGTAGCAATGTAGCAATGTAGTAATGTAGCAATGTAGCAATGTAGCAATGCAATGTTGCAATGTAGCAATGCAATGCAGCAATGCAGCAATGTAGCAATGCAATGTAATGTAGCAATGCAATGTAGCAATGTAGCAATGCAATGTAGCAATGTAGCAATGCAATGTAGCAATGTAGCAATGCAATGTAGCAATGTAGCAATGAAATGTAGAAATGCAATGCAATGTAGCAATACAATGCAATGTAGTAATGCAATGTAGCAAGCAATACAATGTTGCAATGTAGCAATGCAATGTTGCAATGTAGCAATGTAGCAATGTAGCAATGCAGCAATGCAGCAATGCAATGTAGAAATGTAGCAATGCAATGTAGAAATGTAGAAATGAAATGTAGAAATGCAATGCAATGTAGCAATACAATGCAATGTAGCAATGTATTGCAATGTAGCAATACATGTTGCAATGTAGCAATGCAATGTTGCAGTGTAGCAATGCAATGTTGCAACGTAGAAATGCAATGTTGCAATGTAGCAATGCAATGTTGCAATTTAGCAATGTAATGTTGCAATGCAGCAATGCAATGTAGCAATGTAGCAATGCAATGTAGTAATGCAATGTAGTAATGCAATGTAGCAATGTAGCAATGCAATGTAGCAATATAACAATGTAGCAACGTAGCAATGTAGCAATGTAGCAATGTAGCAATGTAGCAATGCAATATTGCAATGTAGCAATGTAACAATGCAATGTACAATGTAACAATGTAGCAATATAGCAATGTAATAATGTAGCAATGCAATGCAATGTAGCAATGCAATGCAATGTAGCAAGGCAATGTTTCAATGTAGCAATGCAATGTTGCAATGTAGCAATGCAATGTTGCAATGTAGCAATGTAATGTTGCAATGTAGCAATGCAATGTTGCAATGTAGCAATGCAATGTTGCAATGTAGCAATGCAATGTTGCAATGTAGCAATGCAATGTTGCAACGTAACAATGCAATGTTGCAATGTAGCAATGCAATGTTGCAATGGAGCAATGCAATGTAGCAATGTAGCAATGCAATGTAGAAATGTAGCAATCCAATGTAGAAATGTAGCAATGCAATGTAGCAATGTAAAGTAGCAATGTAGCAATGCAATGTAGCAATGTTGCAATGGAATGTAGCAATGTAACAATGTAGCAATGTAGCAATGTAGCAATGTAGCAATGTAGCAATGTAGCAATGTAGCAATGTAGCAATGTAGCAATGTAGCAATGTAGCAATGTAGCAATGTAGCAATGTAGCAATGTAGCAATGTAGCAATGTAGCAATGTAGCAATGTAGCAATGCAGCAATGTAGCAATGTAGCAATGCAATGTAGCAATGTAGCAATGCAATGTAGCAATGTAGCAATGCAATGTAGCAATGTAGCAATGCAATGTAGTAATGTAGCAATGAAATGTAGAAATTCAATGCAATGTAGCAATACAATGCAATGTAGTAATGCAATGTAGCAAGCAATACAATGTTGCAATGTAGCAATGTAATGTTGCAATGTAGCAATGTAGCAATGTAGCAATGCAGCAATGCAGCAATGCAATGTAGAAATGTAGCAATGCAATGTAGAAATGTAGAAATGAAATGTAGAAATGCAATGCAATGTAGCAATACAATGCAATGTAGCAATGTATTGCAATGTAGCAATACATGTTGCAATGTAGCAATGCAATGTTGCAGTGTAGCAATGCAATGTTGCAACGTAGAAATGCAATGTTGCAATGTAGAAATGCAATGTTGCAATTTAGCAATGTAATGTTGCAATGCAGCAATGCAATGTAGCAATGTAGCAATGCAATGTAGCAATGCAATATAGCAATGTAGCGATGCAATGTTGCAATGTAGCAATGCAATGTGGCAATTTAGCGATGTAATGTAGCAATGCAATGTTGCACCGTAGCAATGCAATTACGCAATATATGAATGCAATGTTGTAATGGAGCAATGCAATGTTGCCATGGAGCAATGCAATGTTGCAATGTAGCAGTGTAATGTTGCAATGTAGCAATGCAATGTTACAATGTAGCACTGCAATGTAGCAATGCAATGTTGCAACGTAGCAATGCAATGTTTCAATGTAGCAATGCAATGTTGCAATGTAGCAATGCAATGTTGCAATGTAGCAATGCAATGTTGCAATGTAGCAATGCAATGTTGCAATGTAGCAATGCAGTGTAGCAATACAATGTTGCAATTTAGCAATGCGATGTTGCAATGTAGCAATGCAATGTTGCAATGTAGCAATGCAATGTTGCAATGTAGCAATGCAATGTAGCAATGTAGCAATGCAATGAAGCAATGTAGCGATGCAATGTTGAAATGCAGCAATGCAATGTAGCAATGTAGCGATGCAATGTTGCAATGTAGCAATGTAATACAATGTAGCAATGCAATGTTGCAATGTAGTGATGCAATGTTGCAATGTAGCACTGCAATGTAGCAATGTAGCAATGCAATGTAGCAATGTAGCGATGCAATGTTGCAATGCTGCAATGCAATGTAGCAATTTCGCGATTCAATGTTGCAATGTAGCAATGTAATACAATGTATCAATGCAATGTTGCAATGTAGTGATGCAATGTTGCAATGTAGTAATGCAATGTCGCAATGCAATGTTACAATGTTGCAATGTAGCAATGCAATGTTGCAATGTAGCAATGCAATGTAGCAATGTAGCAATGTAGCAATGTAGCAAAGTAGCAATGTAGCAATGTAGCGATGCAAAGTAGCAATGTAGCAATGCAATGTAGCAATGTAGCCATGCAATGTAGCAATGTAATAATGTAGCAATGTAGCAATGTAGCAATGTAGCAATGTAGCAATGTAGCAATGTAGCAATGTAGCAATGTAGCAATGTAGCAATGCAATGTAGCAATGCAATGTAGCAATGCAATGTAGCAATGTAGCAATGCAATGTAGCAATGTAGCAATGCAGTGTAGCAATGTAGCAATGCAATGTAGAAAAGTGGCAATGCAATGTAGCAATGTAGAAATGTAGCAATGCAATGTAATGTAGCCATGTAGCAATTCCAAGTAGCAATGTAGCAATGCAATGTAGCAATGTAGCAATGCAATGTAGCAATGTAGCAATGCAATGTAGCAATGTAGAAATGTAATGTAGCAATGTAGCAATGGAGCAATGTAGCAATGTAGAAATGTAGCAATGCAATGTAATGTAGCCATGTAGCAATTCCAAGTAGCAATGTAGCAATGCAATGTAGCAATGTAGCAATGCAATGCAGAAATGTAGCAATGCAATGTTTCAATGTAGCAATGCAATGTAGCAATGCAATGTAGCAATGCAATGTAGCAATAATGTAATAATAATAATGTTAACTATTTATATAGCGCAAATTAGCATGTGTATATGATCAAATGCGCTTTACAACATCGACCATTTATTATATTATATTCAGTACCTAGTACCCAGGACACCTAATCAATTAACCTTAGCTATTTATTTTTACGGTTTTTATCATCATTAGTTTTCCTAACTATTTATCCTAACCCGCCCTGTCAACTTCCCTGTGGGAGGAAACCGGAGAACCCGGAGAAAACCCACGACTTTCGGCAGAGTGTTGACCAACTCTTTCCACGTGCGATCAAATGTCCGAGCATAGGATTCGAACTCTTGACCTCAGATGTGGGAGGCAGTAGCCCTGACCACTAGACCACCGAAGCCCCAATTTAGCAATGAAATGTTGCAATGGAGCAATGCGATGTTGCAATGTAGCAATACAATGTTGCAATGTAGAAATGCAATGTTGCAATGTAGCAATGTAGAAATACAATGTAGCAATATAGAAATGAAATGTAGCAATGTAGGAATGCAATGTAGCGATATAGCAATGTAATGATGCAATGTAGCAATGTAATGATGCAATGTAGCAATGCAATGTTGCAATGTAGCAATGCAATTTAGAAATGTAGCAATGCAATGTAGCAATGTAGCAATGTAATGTAGCAATGTAGCAATGTAGCAATGTAGCAAAGTAGCAATGTACAATGTAGCGATGCAAAGTAGCAATGTAGCAATGCAATGTAGCAATGTAGCAATGCAATGTAGCAATGTAGCAATGTAGCAATGTAGCAATGTAGCAATGTAGCAATGTAGCAATGTAGCAATGTAGCAATGTAGCAATGTAGCAATGTAGCAATGCAATGTAGCAATGCAATGTAGCAATGTAGCAATGTAGCAATGCAGTGTAGCAATGTAGCAATGCAATGTAGCAAAGTAGCAATGCAATGTAGCAATGTAGAAATGTAGCAATGCAATGTAATGTAGCCATGTAGCAATACAAAGTAGCAATGTAGCAATGCAATGTAGCAATGTAGCAATGCAATGTAGCAATGTAGCAATGCAATGTAGCAATGTAGAAATGTAATGTAGCAATGGAGCAATGTAGCAATGTAGCAATGTAGCAATGTAGCAATGTAGCAATGTAGCAATGTAGCAATGTAGCAATGCAATGTAGAAATGTAGCAATGCAATGTTTCAATGTAGCAATGCAATGTAGCAATGCAATGTAGCAATGTAGCAATGCAATGTAGCAATGCACCAATGCGATGTTGCAATGTAGCAATGCAATGTTGCAATGTAGCAATGTAATGTTGCAATGTAGTAATGCAATGTAGCAATGCAATGTAGCAATGTAGCAATGCAATGTAGCAATGCACCAATGCGATGTTGCAATGTAGCAATGCAATGTAGAAATGTAGCTATGCAATGTACCAATATAACAATGTAGCAACGTAGCAATGTGCAATGTAGCAATGTAGCAATGTAGCAATGCAATGTTGCAATGTAGCAATGTAACAATGCAATGTACAATGTAACAATGTAGCAATATAGCAATGTAATAATGTAGCAATGCAATGCAATGTAGCAATGCAATGTTGCAATGTAGCAATGCAACGTTGCAATGTAGCAATGCAATGTTGCAATGTAACAATGCAATGTTGCAATGCAGCAATGCAGTGTTGTAATGTAGCAATGTAGCAATGCAATATTGCAATGTAGCAATGCAATGTTGCCATGTAGCAATGCAATGTAGCAATGTAGCAATGCAATGTAGCAATGTAGCAATGCGATGTTGCAATGTAGCAATGCAATGCAGCAATGTAGGAATGTAATGTTGCAATGTAGCAATGTAATGTTGCAATGTAGCAATGCAATGTTGCAATGTAGCAATGCCATGTAGCAATGTAGCAATGCAATGTAGCAATGTAGCGATGCAATGTAGCAATGTAGCACTGCAATGTAGCAATGTAGCAATGCAATGTTGCAATGTAGCAATGCAATTATGCAATGTAGCAATGCAATGTTTCAATGTAGCAGTGCAATTTTGCAATGTAGCAATACAATGTTACAATGTAGCAATGCAATGTTGCAATGTAGCAATGCAATGTTGCAATGTAGCAATGCAATGTAGCAATGTATCAATGCAATGTAGCAATGTAGCGATGTAATGTTGCAATGTAGCAATGCAATGTTGCAATGTAGCAATGCAATGTTGCAATGTAGCAATGCAATGTAGCAATCTAGCAATGCAATGGAGCAATGTAGCACTGCAATGTAGCAATGTAGCAATGTAATACAATGTAGCAATGCAATGTTGCAATGTAGTGATGCAATGTTGCAATGTAGCAATGCAATGTTTCAATGTAGCAATGCAATGTAGCAACGTAGAAATGCAATGTAGGAATGTAGCACTGCAATGTAGCAATGTAGAAATGCAATGTTGCAATGTAGCAATGCAATGTTGCAATGTAGCAATGCAATGTTGCAAGGTAAGCAATGCAATGTTGCAATATAGCAATACAATGTTGCAATGTAGCAATACAATGTTGCAATGTAGCAATGCAATGTTGCAATGTAGCAATGCAATGTTGCAATGTAGCAATGCAATGTTGCAATGTAGCAATGCAATGTTTCAATGTAGCAATGCAATGTTGCAATGTAGCAATGCAATGTTGCAATGTAGCAATGCAATGTTGCAATGTAGCAATGCAATGTTGCAATGTAGCAATGCAATGTAGCAATGTAGCAATGCAATGTAGCAATGTAGCGATGCAATGTAGCGATGCAATGTTGCAATGTAGCAATTCAATGTAGCAATGTAGCAATGTAATACAATGTAGCAATGCAATGTTACAATGTAGTGATGCAATGTTGCAATGTAGCAATGCAATGTTGCAATGTAGCAATGCAATGTTGCAATGTAGCAATGCAATGTTGCAATGTAGCAATGCAATGTAGCAATGTAGCGATGTAATGTTGCAATGTAGCAATGCAATGTTGCAATGTAGCAATGCAATGTTGCAATGTAGCAATGCAATGTTGCAATGTAGCAATGAGCAATGTAGCAATGATGCAATGGAGCAATGTAGCACTGCAATGTAGCAATGTAGCAATGTAATACAATGTAGCAATGCAATTATGCAATGTAGTGATGCAATGTTGCAATGTAGCAATGCAATGTTTCAATGTAGCAATGCAATGTAGCAACGTAGAAATGCAATGTAGGAATGTAGCACTGCAATGTAGCAATGTAGCAATGCAATGTTGCAATGTAGCAATGCAATGTTGCAATGTAGCAATGCAATGTTGCAAGGTAAGCAATGCAATGTTGCAATATAGCAATACAATGTTGCAATGTAGCAATACAATGTTGCAATGTAGCAATGCAATGTTGCAATGTAGCAATGCAATGTTGCAATGTAGCAATGCAATGTTGCAATGTAGCAATGCAATGTTTCAATGTAGCAATGCAATGTTGCAATGTAGCAATGCAATGTTGCAATGTAGCAATGCAATGTTGCAATGTAGCAATGCAATGTTGCAATTTGCAATGCAATGTAGCAATGTAGCAATGCAATGTAGCAATGTAGCGATGCAATGTAGCGATGCAATGTTGCAATGTAGCAATTCAATGTAGCAATGTAGCAATGTAATACAATGTAGCAATGCAATGTTGCAATGTAGTGATGCAATGTTGCAATGTAGCAATGCAATGTTGCAATGTAGCAATGCAATGTTGCAATGTAGCAATGCAATGTAGCAATGTAGCAATGCAATGTTGCAATGTAGCAATGCAATGTTGCAATGTAGCAATCCAATGTAGCAATGTAGCAATGCAATGTTGCAATGTAGCAATTCAATATAGCAATGTAGCAATGCAATGTTTCAATGTAGCAATGCAAATTTGCAATGTAGCAATGCAATGTTGCAATGTAGCAATGCAATGTTGCAATGTAGCAATGTAGCAATGCAATGTTGTAATGTAGCAATGCAATGTAGCAATGTAGCAATGTAGCGATGCAATGTAGCAATGTAGCACTGCAATGTAGCAATGTAGCAATGCAATGTTGCAATGTAGCAATGCAATGTTGCAATGTAGCAATGCAATGTTGCAATGTAGCAATGCAATGTTGCAAGGTAAGCAATGCAATGTTGCAATATAGCAATACAATGTTGCAATGTAGCAATACAATGTTGCAATGTAGCAATGCAATGTTGCAATGTAGCAATGCAATGTTGCAATGTAGCAATGCAATGTTGCAATGTAGCAATGCAATGTTTCAATGTAGCAATGCAATGTTGCAATGTAGCAATGCAATGTTGCAATGTAGCAATGCAATGTTGCAATGTAGCAATGCAATGTTGCAATTTGCAATGCAATGTAGCAATGTAGCAATGCAATGTAGCAATGTAGCGATGCAATGTAGCGATGCAATGTTGCAATGTAGCAATTCAATGTAGCAATGTAGCAATGTAATACAATGTAGCAATGCAATGTTGCAATGTAGTGATGCAATGTTGCAATGTAGCAATGCAATGTTGCAATGTAGCAATGCAATGTTGCAATGTAGCAATGCAATGTAGCAATGTAGCAATGCAATGTTGCAATGTAGCAATGCAATGTTGCAATGTAGCAATCCAATGTAGCAATGTAGCAATGCAATGTTGCAATGTAGCAATTCAATATAGCAATGTAGCAATGCAATGTTTCAATGTAGCAATGCAAATTTGCAATGTAGCAATGCAATGTTGCAATGTAGCAATGCAATGTTGCAATGTAGCAATGTAGCAATGCAATGTTGTAATGTAGCAATGCAATGTAGCAATGTAGCAATGTAGCGATGCAATGTAGCAATGTAGCACTGCAATGTAGCAATGTAGCAATGCAATGTTGCAATGTAGCAATGCAATGTTGCAATGTAGCAATGCAATGTAGCAATGCAATGTTGCAATGTAGCAATGCAATGTAGCAATGTAGCGATGCAATGTTGCAATGTAGCAATGCAATGTAGCAATGTAGCGATGCAATGTTGCAAAGTAGCAATGTAATACAATATAGCAATACAATGTTGCAATGTAGTGATGCAATATTGCAATGTTGCAATATAGCAATGCAATGTACCAATGTAGAAATGCAATGTAGCAATGTAGCGCTAAAATGTAGCAATGTAGCGATGCAATGTTGCAATGTAGCAATGCAATGTAGCAATGTAGCGATGCAATGTTGCAATGTAGCAATGCAATGTAGCAATGTAGCGATGCAATCTTGCAATGTAGCAATGTAATACAATGTAGCAATGCAATGTTGAAATATAGTGATGCAATGTTGCAATGTAGCAATGCAATGTAGCAATGCAATGTTGCAATGTAGGAATGCAATGTTGCAATGTAGCAATGCAATGTAGCAATGCAATGTTGCAATGTAGCAATGCAATGTAGCAACATAGCAATTCAATGTTGCAATGTAGCAATCCAATGTAGCAATGTAGCAATGCAATGTTGCAATGTAGCAATTCAATATAGCAATGTAGCAATGCAATGTTTCAATGTAGCAATGCAAATTTGCAATGTAGCAATACAATGTTGCAATGTAGCAATGCAATGTTGCAATGTAGCAATGTAGCAATGCAATGTTGTAATGTAGCAGTGCAATGTAGCAATGTAGCAATGTAGCGATGCAATGTAGCAATGTAGCACTGCAATGTAGCAATGTAGCAATGCAATGTTGCAATGTAGCAATGCAATGATGCAATGTACCAATGCAATGTTGCAATGTAGCAATGCAATGTTGCAATGTAGCAATGCAATGTTGCAATGTAGCAATGCAATGTTGCAATGTAGCAATGCAATGTTGCAATGTAGCAATGCAATGTTGCAATGTAGCAATGCAATGTTGCAATGTAGCAATGCAATGCAATGTAGCAATGCAATGTATCAATGCAATGTTGCAATGTAGCAATGCAATGTTGCAATGTAGCAATGCAATGTTGCAATGTAGCAATGCAATGTTGCAATGTAGCAATGCAATGTTGCAATGTAGCAATGCAATGTAGCAATGTAGCGATGTAATGTTGCAATGTAGCAATGCAATGTTGCAATGTAGCAATGCAATGTTGCAATCTAGCAATGCAATGGAGCAACGTAGCACTGCAATATAGCAATGTAGCAATGTAATACAATGTAGCAATGCAATGTTGCAATGTAGTGATGCAATGTTGCAATGTAGCAATGCAATGTTTCAATGTAGCAATGCAATGTAGCAACGTAGAAATGCAATGTAGGAATGTAGCACTGCAATGTAGCAATGTAGCAATGCAATGTTGCAATGTAGCAATGCAATGTTGCAATGTAGCAATGCAATGTTGCAAGGTAAGCAATGCAATGTTGCAATATAGCAATACAATGTTGCAATGTAGCAATGCAATGTTGCAATGTAGCAATGCAATGTTGCAATGTAGCAATGCAATGCAATGTAGCAATGCAATGTATCAATGCAATGTTGCAATGTAGCAATGCAATGTTGCAATGTAGCAATGCAATGTTGCAATGTAGCAATGCAATGTTGCAATGTAGCAATGCAATGTTGCAATGTAGCAATGCAATGTAGCAATGTAGCGATGTAATGTTGCAATGTAGCAATGCAATGTTGCAATGTAGCAATGCAATGTTGCAATCTAGCAATGCAATGGAGCAATGTAGCACTGCAATATAGCAATGTAGCAATGTAATACAATGTAGCAATGCAATGTTGCAATGTAGTGATGCAATGTTGCAATGTAGCAATGCAATGTTTCAATGTAGCAATGCAATGTAGCAACGTAGAAATGCAATGTAGGAATGTAGCACTGCAATGTAGCAATGTAGCAATGTTGCAATGTTGCAATGCAATGTAGCAATGTAGCAATGCAATGTAGAAATGCAATGCAATGTAGCAATGTAATGCAATGTAGAAATGCAATGTTTCGATGTAGCAATGCAATGTTGCAATGTAGCAATACAATGTTGCAATGTAGCAATGCAATGTTGCAATGTAGCAATGCAATGTTGTAATGTAGCAATGCCATGTAGCAATGTAGCAATGCAATGTAGCAATGTAGCGATGCAATGTAGCAATGTAGCACTGCAATGTAGCAATGTAGCAATGCAATGTTGCAATGTAGCAATGCAATTATGCAATGTAGCAATGCAATGTTTCAATGTAGCAGTGCAACTTTGCAATGTAGCAATACAATGTTACAATGTAGCAATGCAATGTTGCAATGTAGCAATGCAATGTTGCAATGTAGCAATGCAATGTAGCAATGTATCAATGCAATGTAGCAATGTAGCGATGTAATGTTGCAATGTAGCAATGCAATGTTGCAATGTAGCAATGCAATGTTGCAATGTAGCAATGCAATGTAGCAATCTAGCAATGCAATGGAGCAATGTAGCACTGCAATGTAGCAATGTAGCAATGTAATACAATGTAGCAATGCAATGTTGCAATGTAGTGATGCAATGTTGCAATGTAGCAATGCAATGTTGCAATGTAGCAATGTAGCAACGTAGAAATGCAATGTAGGAATGTAGCACTGCAATGTAGCAATGTAGCAATGCAATGTTGCAATGTAGCAATGCAATGTTGCAATGTAGCAATGCAATGTTGCAAGGTAAGCAATGCAATGTTGCAATATAGCAATACAATGTTGCAATGTAGCAATACAATGTTGCAATGTAGCAATGCAATGTTGCAATGTAGCAATGCAATGTTGCAATGTAGCAATGCAATGTTGCAATGTCGCAATGCAATGTTGCAATGTTGCAATGTTGCAATGTAGCAATGCAATGTAGCAATGTAGCAATGCAATGTAGAAATGCAATGCAATGTAGCAATGTAATGCAATGTAGAAATGCAATGTTGCGATGTAGCAATGCAATGTTGCAATGTAGCAATTCAATATAGCAATGTAGCAATGCAATGTTTCAATGTAGCAATGCAAATTTGCAATGTAGCAATACAATGTTGCAATGTAGCAATGCAATGTTGCAATGTAGCAATGCAATGTTGTAATGTAGCAATGCCATGTAGCAATGTAGCAATGCAATGTAGCAATGTAGCGATGCAATGTAGCAATGTAGCACTGCAATGTAGCAATGTAGCAATGCAATGTTGCAATGTAGCAATGCAATTATGCAATGTAGCAATGCAATGTTTCAATGTAGCAGTGCAATTTTGCAATGTAGCAATACAATGTTACAATGTAGCAATGCAATGTTGCAATGTAGCAATGCAATGTTGCAATGTAGCAATGCAATGTAGCAATGTATCAATGCAATGTAGCAATGTAGCGATGTAATGTTGCAATGTAGCAATGCAATGTTGCAATGTAGCAATGCAATGTTGCAATGTAGCAATGCAATGTAGCAATGTAGCAATGCAATGTAGCAATGTAGCGATGCAATGTTGCAATGTAGCAATGCAATGTTGCAATGTAGCAATGCAATGTTGCAATGTAGCAATGCAATGTAGCAATCTAGCAATGCAATGTACCAATGTAGAAATGCAATGTAGCAATGTAGCGCTAAAATGCAGCAATGTAGCGATGCAATGTTGCAATGTAGCAATGCAATGTAGCAATGTAGCGATGCAATGTTGCAATGTAGCAATGCAATGTAGCAATGTAGCGATGCAATCTTGCAATGTAGCAATGTAATACAATGTAGCAATGCAATGTTGCAATATAGTGATGCAATGTTGCAATGTAGCAATGCAATGTAGCAATGCAATGTTGCAATGTAGGAATGCAATGTTGCAATGTAGCAAATGTAGCAATGCAATGTTGCAATGTAGCAATGCAATGTAGCAACGTAGCAATTCAATGTTGCAATGTAGCAATCCAATGTAGCAATGTAGCAATGCAATGTTGCAATGTAGCAATTCAATATAGCAATGTAGCAATGCAATGTTTCAATGTAGCAATGCAAATTTGCAATGTAGCAATACAATGTTGCAATGTAGCAATGCAATGTTGCAATGTAGCAATGTAGCAATGCAATGTTGTAATGTAGCAATGCAATGTAGCAATGTAGCAATGTAGCGATGCAATGTAGCAATGTAGCACTGCAATGTAGCAATGTAGCAATGCAATGTTGCAATGTAGCAATGCAATGATGCAATGTACCAATGCAATGTTGCAATGTAGCAATGCAATGTTGCAATGTAGCAATGCAATGTTGCAATGTAGCAATGCAATGTTGCAATGTAGCAATGCAATGTTGCAATGTAGCAATGCAATGTTGCAATGTAGCAATGCAATGTTGCAATGTAGCAATGCAATGCAATGTAGCAATGCAATGTATCAATGCAATGTTGCAATGTAGCAATGCAATGTTGCAATGTAGCAATGCAATGTTGCAATGTAGCAATGCAATGTTGCAATGTAGCAATGCAATGTTGCAATGTAGCAATGCAATGTTGCAATGTAGCAATGCAATGTAGCAATGTAGCAATGCAATGTAGCAATGTAGCAATGCAATGTAGCAATGTAGCAATGCAATATAGAAATGCAATGCAATGTAGCAATGTAATGCAATGTAGATATGCAATGTTGCGATGTAGCAATGCAATGTTGCAATGTAGCACTGCAATGTTGCAATGTAGCAATGCAATGTTGCAATGTAGCAATGCAATGTTGCAATGTTGCAATGCAATGTTGAAATGTAGCAATGCAATGTTGCAATGTAGCAATGCAATGTTGCAATGTCGCAATGCAATGTTGCAATGTTGCAATGTTGCAATGTAGCAATGCAATGTAGCAATGTAGCAATGCAATGTAGAAATGCAATGCAATGTAGCAATGTAATGCAATGTAGAAATGCAATGTTGCGATGTAGCAATGCAATGTTGCAATGTAGCAATTCAATATAGCAATGTAGCAATGCAATGTTTCAATGTAGCAATGCAAATTTGCAATGTAGCAATACAATGTTGCAATGTAGCAATGCAATGTTGCAATGTAGCAATGCAATGTTGTAATGTAGCAATGCCATGTAGCAATGTAGCAATGCAATGTAGCAATGTAGCGATGCAATGTAGCAATGTAGCACTGCAATGTAGCAATGTAGCAATGCAATGTTGCAATGTAGCAATGCAATTTTGCAATGTAGCAATGCAATGTTTCAATGTAGCAGTGCAATTTTGCAATGTAGCAATACAATGTAACAATGTAGCAATGCAATGTTGCAATGTAGCAATGCAATGTTGCAATGTAGCAATGCAATGTAGCAATGTATCAATGCAATGTAGCAATGTAGCGATGTAATGTTGCAATGTAGCAATGCAATGTTGCAATGTAGCAATGCAATGTTGCAATGTAGCAATGCAATGTAGCAATCTAGCAATGCAATGGAGCAATGTAGCACTGCAATGTAGCAATGTAGCAATGTAATACAATGTAGCAATGCAATGTTGCAATGTAGTGATGCAATGTTGCAATGTAGCAATGCAATGTTTCAATGTAGCAATGCAATGTAGCAACGTAGAAATGCAATGTAGGAATGTAGCACTGCAATGTAGCAATGTAGCAATGCAATGTTGCAATGTAGCAATGCAATGTTGCAATGTAGCAATGCAATGTTGCAAGGTAAGCAATGCAATGTTGCAATATAGCAATACAATGTTGCAATGTAGCAATACAATGTTGCAATGTAGCAATGCAATGTTGCAATGTAGCAATGCAATGTTGCAATGTAGCAATGCAATGTTGCAATGTAGCAATGCAATGTTGCAATGTAGCAATGCAATGTTGCAATGTAGCAATGCAATGTTGCAATGTAGCAATGCAATGTTGCAATGTAGCAATGCAATGTTGCAATGTAGCAATGCAATGTAGCAATGTAGCAATGCAATGTAGCAATGTAGCGATGCAATGAAGCGATGCAATGTTGCAATGTAGCAATTCAATGTAGCAATGTAGCAATGTAATACAATGTAGCAATGCAATGTTGCAATGTAGCAATGCAATGTTGCAATGTAGCAATGCAATGTTGCAATGTAGCAATGCAATGTTGCAATGTAGCAATGCAATGTTGCAATGTAGCAATGCAATGTAGCAATGTAGCAATGCAATGTTGCAATGTAGCAATGCAATGTTGCAATGTAGCAATGCAATGTTGCAATGTAGCAATGCAATGTAGCAATGTAGCAATGCAATGGAGCAATGTAGCGATGCAATGTTGCAATGTAGCAATGTAATACAATGTATCAATGCAATGTTGCAATGTAGTGATGAAATGTTGCAATGTAGTAATGCAATGTTGCAATGTAGCAATGCAATGTTTCAATGTAGCAATGCAATGTTGCAATGTAGCAATGCAATGTTGCAATGTAGCAATGCAATGTTGCAATGTAGCAATGCAATGTTGCAATGTAGCAATGCAATGTTGCAATGTAAGCAATGCAATGTTGCAATGTAGCAATGCAATGTTGCAATGTAGCAATGCAATGTTGCAATGTAGCAATGCAATGTTGCAATGTAGCAATGCAATGTTGCAATGTAGCAATGCAATGTTGCAATGTAGCAATGCAATGTTGCAATGTAGCAATGCAATGTAGCAATGTAGCAATGCAATGTAGCAATGTAGCAATGCAATGTAGCAATGCAATGTTGCAATGTAGCAATTCAATGTAGCAATGTAGCAATGCAATGCAATGTAGCAATGCAATGTTGCAATGCAGCAATGCAATGTTGCAATGTAGCAATGCAATGTTGCAATGTAGCAATGCAATGTAGCAATGTAGCAATGCAATGTTGCAATGTAGCAATGCAATGCAGCAATGTAGCAATGCAATGTTGCAATGTAGCAATGCAATGTTGCAATGTAGCAATGCAATGTTTCAATGTAGCAATGCAATGTTGCAATGTAGCAATGCAATGTTGCAATGTAGCAATGCAATGTTGCAATGTAGCAATGCAATGTTGCAATGTAGCAATGCAATGTTGCAATGTAGCAATGCAATGTTGCAATGTAGCAATGCAATGTAGCAATGTAGCAATGCAATGTAGCAATGTAGCACTGCAATGTAGCAATGTAGCAATGTAATACAATGTAGCAATGCAATGTTGCAATGTAGTGATGCAATGTTGCAATGTAGCAATGTAATGTTTCAATGTAGCAATGCAATGTAGCAATGTAGCAATGCAATGTTGCAATGTAGCACTGCAATGTTGCAATGTAGCAATGCAATGTTGCAATGTAGCAATGCAATGTTGCAATGCAGCAATGCAATGTTGCAATGTAGCAATGCAATGTTGCAATGTAGCAATGCAATGTTGCAATGTAGCAATGCAATGTAGCAATGTAGCAATGCAATGGAGCAATGTAGCAATGCAATGTAGCAATGTAGCAATGTAATACAATGTAGCAATGCAATGTTGCAATGTAGCAATGCAATGTTGCAATGTAGCAATGCAATGTTGCAATGTAGCAATGCAATGTAGCAATGTAGAAATGCAATGTAGCAATGTAGCACTGCAATGTAGCAATGTAGCAATGCAATGTTGCAATGTAGCAATGCAATGTTGCAATGTAGCAATGCAATGTTGCAATGTAGCAATGCAATGTTGCAATGTAGCAATACAATGTTGCAATGTAGCAATGCAATGTTGCAATGTAGCAATGCAATGTTGCAATGTAGCAATGCAATGTTGCAATGTAGCAATGCAATGTTGCAATGTAGCAATGCAATGTTGCAATGTAGCAATGCAATGTTGCAATGTAGCAATGCAATGTTGCAATGTAGCAATGCAATGTTGCAATGTAGCAATGCAATGTTGCAATGTAGCAATGCAATGTTGCAATGTAGCAATGCAATGTAGCAATGTAGCAATGCAATGTAGCAATGTAGCGATGCAATGAAGCAATGCAATGTTGCAATGTAGCAATTCAATGTAGCAATGTAGCAATGTAATACAATGTAGCAATGCAATGTTGCAATGTAGTGATGCAATGTTGCAATGTAGCAATGCAATGTTGCAATGTAGCAATGCAATGTTGCAATGTAGCAATGCAATGTTGCAATGTAGCAATGCAATGTAGCAATGTAGCGATGTAATGTTGCAATGTAGCAATGCAATGTTGCAATGTAGCAATGCAATGTTGCAATGTAGCAATGCAATGTAGCAATCTAGCAATGCAATGGAGCAATGTAGCACTGCAATGTAGCAATGTAGCAATGTAATACAATGTAGCAATGCAATGTTGCAATGTAGTGATGCAATGTTGCAATGTAGCAATGCAATGTTTCAATGTAGCAATGCAATGTAGCAACGTAGAAATGCAATGTAGGAATGTAGCACTGCAATGTAGCAATGTAGCAATGCAATGTTGCAATGTAGCAATGCAATGTTGCAATGTAGCAATGCAATGTTGCAAGGTAAGCAATGCAATGTTGCAATATAGCAATACAATGTTGCAATGTAGCAATACAATGTTGCAATGTAGCAATGCAATGTTGCAATGTAGCAATGCAATGTTGCAATGTAGCAATGCAATGTTGCAATGCAAAGTTGCTGTGCAATGTTGCAATGTAGCAATGCAATGTTGCAATGTAGCAATGCAATGTTGCAATGTAGCAATGCAATGTTGCAATGTAGCAATGCAATGTTGCAATGTAGCAATGCAATGTTGCAATGTAGCAATGCAATGTAGCAATGTAGCAATGCAATGTAGCAATGTAGCGATGCAATGTAGCGATGCAATGTTGCAATGTAGCAATTCAATGTAGCAATGTAGCAATGTAATACAATGTAGCAATGCAATGTTGCAATGTAGCAATGCAATGTTGCAATGTAGCAATGCAATGTTGCAATGTAGCAATGCAATGTAGCAATGTAGCAATGCAATGTAGCAATGTAGCAATGCAATGCAGCAATGTAGCAATGCTATGTTTCAATGTAGCAATGCAATGTTGCAATGTAGCAATGCAATGTTTCAATGTAGTAATGCAATGTTGCAATGTAGCAATACAATGTTGCAATGTAGCAATGCAATGTTGCAATGTAGCAATGCAATGTTGCAATGTAGCAATGCAATGTTGCAATGTAGCAATGCAATGTTGCAATGTAGCAATGCAATGTAGCAATCTAGCAATGCAATGTAGCAATGTAGCACTGCAATGTAGCAATGTAGCAATGTAATACAATGTAGCAATGCAATGTTGCAATGTAGTGATGCAATGTTGCAATGTAGCAATGTAATGTTTCAATGTAGCAATGCAATGTAGCAACGTAGCAATGCAATGTAGCAATTTAGCACTGTAATGTAGCAATGTAGCAATGCAATGTTGCAATGTAGCAATACAATGTTGCAATGTAGCAATGCAATGTTGCAATGTAGCAATGCAATGTTGCAATGTAGCAATGCAATGTTGCAATGTAGCAATGCAATGTTTCAATGTAGCAATGCAATGTTACAATGTAGCAATACAATGTTGCAATGTAGCAATGCAATGTTGCAATGTAGCAATGCAATGTTGCAATGTAGCAATGCAATGTTGCAATGTAGCAATGCAATGTAGCAATGTAGCAATGCAATGTAGCAATGTAGCGATGCAATGTAGCGATGCAATGTTGAAATGTAGCAATGCAATGTAGCAATGTAGCAATGTAATACAATGTAGCAATGCAATGTTGCAATGTAGTGATGCAATGTTGCAATGTAGCAATGTAATGTTTCAATGTAGCAATGTAATGTAGCAACGTAGCAATGCAATGTAGCAATTTAGCACTGTAATGTAGCAATGTAGCAATGCAATGTTGCAATGTAGCAATGCAATGTTGCAATGTAGCAATACAATGTTGCAATGTAGCAATGCAATGTTGCAATGTAGCAATGCAATGAAATGTAGCAATGCAATGCAATGTAGCAATGCAATGCAATGTAGCAATGCAATACAATGTAGCAATGCAATGCAATGTAGCAATGCAATGTAGCAATGCAATGTTGCAATGTAGCAATGCAATGTTACAATGTAGCAATGCAATGTAGCAATGTAGCACTGCAATGTAGCAATGTAGCAATGCAATGTTGCAATGTAGCAATGCAATGTTGCAATGTAGCAATGCAATGTTGCAATGTATCAATGCAATGTAGCAATGTAGCAATGCAATGTAGCAATGTAGCGATGCAACATTGCAACATTGCATTGCTACATTGCATTGCTACATTGCAACATTGCATTGCTACATTGCAACATTGCATTGCTACATTGCAACATTGCATTGCTACATTGTATTACATTGCTACATTGCAATATTGTATCGCTACATTGCTACATTGCATTGCTACATTGAAACATTGCATCGCTACAATTCTACATTGCATCGCTACATTGCTACATTGCATTGCTACATTGCTACATTGCATTGCTACATTGCAACATTGCATTGCTACATTGCAACATTGCATTGCTACATTGCAACATTGTATTGCTACATTGCAACATTGCATTGCTACATTGAAACATTGCATTGCTACATTGCAACATTGCATTGCTACATTGCAACATTGCATCGCTACATTGCAACATTGCATTGCTACATTGCAACATTGTATTGCTACATTGCAACATTGCATTGCTACATTGAAACATTGCATTGCTACCTTGCAACATTGCATTGCTACATTGCAACATTGCATTGCTACATTGCAACATTGCATTGCTACATTGCTACATTGCAGTGCTACATTGCTATATTGCATTGCTACATTGTAACATTGCATTGCTACATTGCAACATTGCATTGCTACATTGCATTGCTACATTGCATTGCATTGCTACATTGTATTGCATTGCTACATTGCATTGCATTGCTACATTGCATTGTATTGCTACATTTCATTGCATTGCTACATTGCAACATTGCATTGCTACATTGCAACATTGTATTGCTACATTGCAACATTGCATTGCTACATTGCAACATTGCATTGCTATATTGCAACATTGTATTGCTACATTGCAACATTGCATTGCTACATTGCAACATTGCATTGCTACATTGCAACATTGTATTGCTACATTGCAACATTGCATTGCTACATTGAAACATTGCATTGCTACATTGCAACATTGCATTGCTACATTGCAACATTGCATTGCTACATTGCAACATTGCATTGCTACATTGCTACATTGCATTGCTACATTGCAACATTGCATTGCTACATTGCAACATTGTATTGCTACATTGCAACATTGCATTGC
Organism: Chrysogorgia sp. JL179-B06; assembly: GCA_035772405.1. Taxonomy (NCBI): domain Eukaryota; kingdom Metazoa; phylum Cnidaria; class Anthozoa; order Scleralcyonacea; family Chrysogorgiidae; genus Chrysogorgia; species Chrysogorgia sp. JL179-B06. The sequence continues at coordinate 487,928 of JAYKKM010000132.1, read as the reverse complement.
TACATTGAAACATTACATTGCTACATTGCAACATTGCATTGCTACATTGCATCATTGCATCGCTACATTGCAACATTGCATTGCTACATTGCAACATTGTATTGCTACATTGCAACATTGCATTGCTACATTGAAACATTGCATTCCTACATTGAAACATTGCATTGCTACATTGCAACATTGCATCGCTACATTGCTACATTGCATCGCTACATTGCTACATTGCATTGCTACATTGCAACATTGCATCGCTACATTGCTACATTGCATTGCTACATTGCAACATTGCATCGCTACATTGCTACATTGCAGCGCTACATTGCTACATTGCATTTCTACATTGGTACATTGCATTGCTATATTGCAACATTGCAACGTTGCATCACTACATTGCAACATTGTATTGCTATATTGTATTACATTGCTACTTTGCAACATTGCATCGCTACATTGCTACATTGCATTGCTACATTGCAACATTGCATCGCTACATTGCTACATTGCATTGCTGCATTGCAACATTGCATTGCTACATTGCATTGCTACATTGCAACATTGCATTGCTACATTGCAACATTGCATTGCTACATTGCAACATTGCATCACTACATTGCAACATTGCATTGCTACATTGAAACATTGCATCGCTACAATTCTACATTGCATTGCTACATTGCTACATTGCATTGCTACATTGCTACATTGCATTGATACATTGCAACATTGCATTGCTACATTGCAACATTGTATTGCTACATTGCAACATTGCATTGCTACATTGAAACATTGCATTGCTACATTGCAACATTGCATTGTTACATTGCAACATTGCATCGCTACATTGCAACATTGCATTGCTACATTGCAACATTGTATTGCTACATTGCAACATTGCATTGCTACATTGAAACATTGCATTGCTACCTTGCAACATTGCATTGCTACATTGAAACATTGCATCGCTACAATTCTGTAGCAATGTAGCAATGGAATGTAGCAATGCAACGTAGAAATGTAGCAATGCATTGTAGCAATGTAGCAATGCAATGTTGCAATGTAGCAATGTAGAAATGCAATGTTGCAATATAGCAATGCAATGTTGCAATGTAGCACTGGAATATTGCAATGTAGCAATGCAATGTTGCAATGTAGCACTGCAATGTTGCAATGTAGTAATGCAATGTAGCAATGCAACGTAGAAATGTAGCAATGCAATGTAGCAATGCAATGTAGCAATGCAATGGAATGTAGCAATGCAATGCAATGCAGCAATGCAATGTTGCAATGTAGCAATGCAATGTTGCAATGTAGAAATGCAATGTTGCAATATAGCAATGCAATGTTGCAATGTAGCACTGGAATATTGCAATGTAGCAATGCAATGTTGCAATGTAGCACTGCAATGTTGCAATGTAGTAATGCAATGTAGCGATGCAACGTAGAAATGTAGCAGTGCATTGTAGCAATGTAACAATGCAATGTTGCAATGTTTCAATGCAATGTAGCAATGTATCAATGCAATGTAGCAATTTAGCAATGCAATGTTGCAATGGTGCAATGCAATGTTGCAATGGAGCAATGCAATGTTGCAATGTAGCAATGCAATGTAGCAATGTATCAATGCAATGTCGCAATGTAGCAATGCAATGTTGCAATGGAGCAATGCAATGTTGCAATGTAGCAATGTAGCAATGCAATGTTGCAATGCAGCAATGCAATGTTGCAATGTAGCAATGCAATGTTTCAATGTAGCAATGCAATGTTACAATGTAGCAATGCAACGTTGCAATGTAATAATGCAATGTTGTAATGTAATAATGCAATGTTGCAATGTAGCAATGCAATGCGGCAATGTAGCAATGCAATGTTGCAATGTAGCAATGCAATTTTGCAATGTAGCAATGCAATGTTGCAAAGTAGCAATGCAATTTTGCAATGTAGCAACGCAATGTTGCAATGTAGCAATGTAATGTTGCAATGTAGCAATGCAATATCGCAATGTAGTAACGCAATGTTGCAATGTAGCAATGCAATGTTGCAATGTAGCAATGCAATGTTGCAATGTAGCAACGCAATGTTGCAATGTAGCAATGCAATGTTGCAATGTTGCAATGCAATGTTGCAATGTAGCAATGCAATATCGCAATGTAGCAACGCAATGTTGCAATGTAGCAACGCAATGTTGCAAGGTAGCAATGCAATATAGCAATTTAGCAATGCAATGTTGCAATGTAGCAACGCAATGTTGCAATGTAGCAATGTAATGTTGCAATGTAGCAATGCAATATAGCAATTTAGCAACGCAATGTTGCAATGTAGCAATGCAATGTTGCAATGTAGCAATGCAATGTTGCAATGTAGCAATGCAATATAGCAATGTGGCAATGCAATGTTGCAATGCAATGTTGCAATGTAGCAATGCAATGTTGCAATGTTGCAATGTAGCAATGCAATGTTGCATTGTAGCAATATAGCAATGCAATGTAGCAAAGTAGCAATGCAATGTAGCAATGTAATGTTGCAATGTAACAATGTTGCAATGTAGCAATGCAATGCTGCAATGTAGCAATGCAATGTTGCAATGTAGCAATGCAATGTTGCAATGTTGCAATGCAATGTAGCAATGTAGCAATGCAATACAATGTAGTAATGTAATGCAAAGTAGCAATGCAATCTAGAAATGTAGCAATGTAATGTTGCAATGTAGTAATGCAATATCGCAATGTAGCAACGCAATGTTGCAATGTAGCAATGCAATGTTGCAATGTAGCAATGCAATGTAGCAATGTAGCAATGCAATGTAGCAATGCAACGTAGAAATGTAGCAGTGCATTGTAGCAATGTAGCAATGCAATGTTGCAATGTAGCAATGCAATGTTGCAATGTTGCAATGCAATGTTGCAATGTAGCAATGCAATATCGCAATGTAGCAACGCAATGTTGCAATGTAGCAACGCAATGTTGCAAGGTAGCAATGCAATATAGCAATTTAGCAATGCAATGTTGCAATGTAGCAACGCAATGTTGCAATGTAGCAATGTAATGTTGCAATGTAGCAATGCAATATAGCAATTTAGCAACGCAATGTTGCAATGTAGCAATGCAATGTTGCAATGTAGCAATGCAATGTTGCAATGTAGCAATGCAATATAGCAATGTGGCAATGCAATGTTGCAATGCAATGTTGCAATGTAGCAATGCAATGTTGCAATGTTGCAATGTAGCAATGCAATGTTGCATTGTAGCAATATAGCAATGCAATGTAGCAAAGTAGCAATGCAATGTAGCAATGTAATGTTGCAATGTAACAATGTTGCAATGTAGCAATGCAATGCTGCAATGTAGCAATGCAATGTTGCAATGTAGCAATGCAATGTTGCAATGTTGCAATGCAATGTAGCAATGTAGCAATGCAATACAATGTAGTAATGTAATGCAAAGTAGCAATGCAATCTAGAAATGTAGCAATGTAATGTTGCAATGTAGTAATGCAATATCGCAATGTAGCAACGCAATGTTGCAATGTAGCAATGCAATGTTGCAATGTAGCAATGCAATGTAGCAATGTAGCAATGCAATGTAGCAATGCAACGTAGAAATGTAGCAGTGCATTGTAGCAATGTAGCAATGCAATGTTGCAATGTAGCAATGCAATGTAGCAATGGAGCAATGCAATGTTGCAATGGAGCAATGCAATGTTGCAATGTAGCAATGCAATGTTGCAATGTAGCAATGCAATGTTGCAATGTAGCAATGTAATGTTGCAATGTAGCAATGCAACGTTGCAATGTAGCAATGCAACGTTGCAATGTAATAATGCAATGTTGTAATGTAATAATGCAATGTTGCAATGTAGCAATGCAATGTTGCAATGTAGCAATGCAATGTTGCAATGTAGCAATGCAATTTTGCAATGTAGCAATGGAATATTGCAATGTACCAATGCAATGTGGCAATGTAGCAATGCAACGTTGCAAAGTAGCAATGCAATGTAGCAATGTATCAATGCAATGTCACAATGTAGCAATGCAATGTAGCAATGCAATGTAGCAATGCAATGGAATGTAGCAATGCAATGCAATGCAGCAATGCAATGTTGCAATGTAGCAATGCAATGTTACAATGTAGTAATGTAGCAATGCAATGTAGCAAAGTAGCAATGCAATGCAATGAAGCAATGTAATGTTGCAATGTAGCAATGTTGCAATGTAGCAATGCAATGCTGCAATGTAGCAATGCAATGTTGCAATGTAGCAATGCAATGTTGCAATGCAATACAATGTAGTAATGTAATCAAAGTAGCAATGCAATCTAGAAATGTAGCAATGTAATGTTGCAATGTAGTAATGCAATATCGCAATGTAGCAACGCAATGTTGCAATGTAGCAATGCAATGTTGCAATGTAGCAATGCAATGTTGCAATGTTGCAATGCAATGTAGCAATGTAGCAATGCAATACAATGTAGTAATGTAATGCAAAGTAGCAATGCAATCTAGAAATGTAGCAATGTAATGTTGCAATGTAGTAATGCAATATCGCAATGTAGCAACGCAATGTTGCAATGTAGCAATGCAATGTTGCAATGTAGCAATGCAATGTAGCAATGTAGCAATGCAATGTAGCAATGCAACGTAGAAATGTAGCAGTGCATTGTAGCAATGTAGCAATGCAATGTTGCAATGTAGCAATGCAATGTAGCAATGGAGCAATGCAATGTTGCAATGGAGCAATGAAATGTTGCAATGTAGCAATGCAATGTTGCAATGTAGCAATGCAATGTTGCAATGTAGCAATGTAATGTTGCAATGTAGCAATGCAACGTTGCAATGTAGCAATGCAACGTTGCAATGTAATAATGCAATGTTGTAATGTAATAATGCAATGTTGCAATGTAGCAATGCAATGTTGCAATGTAGCAATGCAATGTTGCAATGTAGCAATGCAATTTTGCAATGTAGCAATGGAATATTGCAATGTACCAATGCAATGTGGCAATGTAGCAATGCAACGTTGCAAAGTAGCAATGCAATGTAGCAATGTAGCAATGAAATGTAGCAATGCAACGTAGAAATGTAGCAATGCATTGTAGCAATGTAGCAATGCAATGTTGCAATGTAGCAATACAATGTAGCAATGTATCAATGCAATGTCACAATGTAGCAATGCAATGTCGCAATGTAGCAATGCAATGTTGCAATGTAGCAATGCAATGTTGCAATGTAGCAATGCAATGTTGCAATGTTGCAATGTAGCACTACAATGTAGCAATGCAATGTAGCAATGTAGCGATGCAATGTAGCAATGTAGCAATGCAATGTAGCAATGCAACGTAGAAATGTAGCAATGCATTGTAGCAATGTAGCAATGCAATGTTGCAATGTAGCAATACAATGTTGCAATGTAGCAATGCAATTTTGCAATGTAGCAATGGAATATTGCAATGTACCAATGCAATGTGGCAATGTAGCAATGCAACGTTGCAAAGTAGCAATGCAATGTAGCAATGTAGCAATGCAATGTAGCAATGCAACGTAGAAATGTAGCAGTGCATTGTAGCAATGTTGCAATGCAATGTAGCAATGTAGCAATGCAATACAATGTAGTAATGTAATCAAAGTAGCAATGCAATCTAGAAATGTAGCAATGTAATGTTGCAATGTAGTAATGCAATATCGCAATGTAGCAATGCAATGTTGCAATGTAGCAATGCAATGTTGCAATGTAGCAATGCAATGTTGCAATGTAACAATGCAATGTTGCAATGTTGCAATGTAGCACTACAATGTAGCAATGCAATGTTGCAATGTAGCAATGCAATGTAGCAATGCAACGTAGAAATGTAGCAGTGCATTGTAGCAATGTAGCAATGCAGTGTTGCAATGTAGCAATGCAATGTAGCAATGTATCAATGCAATGTCGCAATGTAGCAATGCAATGTTGCAATGTAGCAATGCAATGTTGCAATGTAGCAATGCAATGTTGCAATGTAACAATGCAATGTTGCAATGTTGCAATGTAGCACTACAATGTAGCAATGCAATGTAGCAATGTAGCGATGCAATGCAATGTAGCAATGGAATGTAGCAACGTAGCAATGCAATGCAATGCAGCAATGCAATGCAAAGTAGCAATGCAATGTAGCAATATAGCGATGCAATGTAGCAATGTAGCAATGCAATGCAATGTAGCAATGCAATGCAATGCAGCAATGCAATGCAATGTAGCAATGCAATGCAATGTAGCGATGCAATGAAGCAATGTAGCAATGCAATGTAGCAATGCAACGTAGAAATGTAGCAATGCATTGTAGCAATGTAGCAATGCAATGTTGCAATGTAGCAATACAATGTAGCAATGTATCAATGCAATGTCGCAATGTAGCAATGCAATGTTGTAATGCATTGTAGCAATGCAATGGAATGTAGCAATGCAATGCAATGCAGCAATGCAATGTTGCAATGTAGCAATGCAATTTTGCAATGTAGAAATGCAATGTTGCAATGTAGCAATGCAATATTGCAATGTAGCACTGGAATATTGCAATGTAGCAATGCAATGTTGCAATGTAGCAATGCAATGTTGCAATGTAGCAATGCAATGAAGCAATGTAGCAATGCAATGTAGCAATGCAATGTAGCAATGCAACGTAGAAATGTAGCAGTGCATTGTAGCAATGTAGCAATGCAATGTTGCAATGTAGCAATGCAATGTAGCAATGTATCAATGCAATGTCGCAATGTAGCAATGCAATGTTGCAATGGAGCAATGCAATGTTGCAATGGAGCAATGCAATGTTGCAATGTAGCAATGCAATGTTGCAATGTAGTAATGCAATGTTGCAATGTAGCAATGCAACGTAGAAATGTAGCAATGCATTGTGGCAATGTAGCAATACAATGTTGCAATGTAGCAATACAATGTAGCAATGTATCAATGTAATGTCGCAATGTAGCAATGCAATGTAGTAATGCATTGTAGCAATGCAATGGAATGTAGCAATGCAATTTTGCAATGTAGCAATGCAATGTTGCAATGTAGCAATGCAATGTTGCAATGTAGCAACGCCATGTTGCAATGTAGCAATGTAATGTTGCAATGTAGCAATGCAATATCGCAATGTAGCAACGCAATGTTGCAATGTAGCAATGCAATGTTGCAATGTAGCAATGCAATGTTGCAATGTAGCAATGCAATGTTGCAATGTAGCAATGCAATGTTGCAATGTAGCAATGCAATGTTGCAATGTTGCAATGCAATGTAGCAATGTAGCAATGCAATGCAATGTAGCAATTCAATTCAAAGTAGCAATGCAATGTAGAAATGTAGCAATGTATTATTGCAATGTAGTAATGCAATATCGCAATGTTGCAACGCAATGTTGCAATGTAGCAATGCAATGTCGCAATGTAGCAATGCAATGTAGCAATGCAATGTAGCAATGCAACGTAGAAATGTAGCAGTGCATTGTAGCAATGTAGCAATGCAATGTTGCAATGTAGCAATGCAATGTAGCAATGTATCAATGCAATGTCGCAATGTAGCAATGCAATGTTGCAATGGAGCAATGCAATGTTGCAATGGAGCAATGCAATGTTGTAATGTAGCAATGCAATGTTGCAATGTAGTAATGCAATGTTGCAATGTAGCAATGCAACGTAGAAATGTAGCAATGCATTGTAGCAATGTAGCAATGCAATGTTGCAATGTAGCAATACAATGTAGCAATGTATCAATGCAATGTCGCAATGTAGCAATGCAATGTAGTAATGCATTGTAGCAATGCAATGGAATGTAGCAATGCAATTTTGCAATGTAGCAATGCAATGTTGCAATGTAGCAACGCCATGTTGCAATGTAGCAATGTAATGTTGCAATGTAGCAATGCAATATCGCAATGTAGCAACGCAATGTTGCAATGTAGCAATGCAATGTTGCAATGTAGCAATGCAATGTTGCAATGTAGCAATGCAATGTTGCAATGTAGCAATGCAATGTTGCAATGTAGCAATGCAATGTTGCAATGTTGCAATGCAATGTAGCAATGTAGCAATGCAATGCAATGTAGCAATGCAATTCAAAGAAGCAATGCAATGTAGATATGTAGCAATGTATTATTGCAATGTAGTAATGCAATATCGCAATGTAGCAACGCAATGTTGCAATGTAGCAATGCAATGTTGCAATGTAGCAATGCAATGTTGCAATGTAGCAATGCAATGTTGCAATGTAGCAATGTAGCAATGCAATGTTGCAATGTAGCAATGCAATGTTGCAATGTAGCAATGCAATGTTGCAATGTAGCAATGCAATGTTGCAATGTTGCAATGTAGCACTACAATGTAGCAATGTTGCAATGTAGCACTACAATGTAGCAATGCAATGTAGCAATGTAGCGATGCAATGCAATGTAGCAATGCAATGTAGCAATGCAATGTAGCAACGTTGCAATGCAATGCAATGCAGCAATGCAATGCAAAGTAGCAATGCAATGTAGCAATATAGCGATGCAATGTAGCAATGTAGCAATGCAATGCAATGTAGCAATGCAATGCAATGCAGCAATGCAATGCAATGTAGCAATGCAATGCAATGTAGTGAGGCAATGTAGCAATGTAGCAATGCAATGTAGCAATGCAACGTAGAAATGTAGCAATGCATTGTAGCAATGTAGCAATGCAATGTTGCAATGTAGCAATGCAATATTGCAATGTTGCAATGCAATGTAGCAATGTAGCAATGCAATGCAATGTAGCAATGCAATTTAAAGTAGCAATGCAATGTAGAAATGTAGCAATGTATTATTGCAATGTAGTAATGCAATATCGCAATGTAGCAACGCAATGTTGCAATGTAGCAATGCAATGTTGCAATGTAGCAATGCAATGTTGCAATGTAGCAATGCAATGTTGCAATGTAGCAACGCAATGTTGCAATGTAGCAATGCAATGTTGCAATGTAGCAATGCAATGTTGCAATGTAGCAATGCAATGTTGCAATGTTGCAATGTAGCACTACAATGTAGCAATGCAATGTAGCAATGTAGCGATGCAATGCAATGTAGCAATGCAATGTAGCAATGCAATGTAGCAACGTAGCAATGCAATGCAATGCAGCAATGCAATGCAAAGTAGCAATGCAATGTAGCAATATAGCGATGCAATGTAGCAATGTAGCAATGCAATGCAATGTAGCAATGCAATGCAATGCAGCAATGCAATGCAATGTAGCAATGCAATGCAATGTAGCGATGCAATGTAGCAATGTAGCAATGCAATGTAGCAATGCAACGTAGAAACGTAGCAATGCATTGTAGCAATGTAGCAATGCAATGTTGCAATGTAGCAATACAATGTAGCAATGTATCAATGCAATGTCGCAATGGAGCAATGCAATGTTGCAATGGAGCAATGCAATGTTGCAATGTAGCAATGCAATGTTGCAATGTAGTGATGCAATGTTGCAATGTAGCAATGCAATGCAATGTAGCAATGCAATGCAATGCAGCAATGCAATGCAATGTAGCAATGCAATGCAATGTAGCGATGCAATGTAGCAATGTAGCAATGCAATGTAGCAATGCAACGTAGAAATGTAGCAATGCATTGTAGCAATGTAGCAATGCAATGTTGCAATGCAGCAATACAATGTAGCAATGTATCAATGCAATGTCGCAATGTAGCAATGCAATGTTGTAATGTATTGTAGCAATGCAATGGAATGTAGCAATGCAATGCAATGCAGCAATGCAATGTTGCAATGTAGCAATGCAATTTTGCAATGTAGAAATGCAATGTTGCAATGTAGCAATGCAATATTGAAATGTAGCACTGGAATATTGCAATGTAGCAATGCAATGTTGCAATGTAGCAATGCAATATGTTGCAATGTAGCAATGCAATGTAGCAATGTAGCAATGCAATGTAGCAATGCAACGTAGAAATGTAGCTGTGCATTGTAGCAATGTAGCAATGCAATGTTGCAATGTAGCAATGCAATGTAGCAATGTATCAATGCAATGTCGCAATGTAGCAATGCAATGTTGCAATGGAGCAATGCAATGTTGCAATGTAGCAATGCAATGTTGCAGTGTAGCAATGCAATGTTGCAATGTAGTGATGCAATGTTGCAATGTAGCAATGCAACGTAGAAATGTAGCAATGCATTGTAGCAATGTAGCAATGCAATGTTGCAATGTAGCAATACAATGTAGCAATGTATCAATGCAATGTCGTAATGTAGCAATACAATGTAGTAATGCATTGTAGCAATGCAATGGAATGTAGCAATGCAATTTTGCAATGTAGCAATGCAATGTTGCAATGTAGCAATGCAATGTTGCAATGTAGCAACGCCATGTTGCAATGTAGCAATGTAATGTTGCAATATAGCAATGCAATATCGCAATGTAGCAACGCAATGTTGCAATGTAGCAATGCAATGTTGCAATGTAGCAATGCAATGTTGCAATGTAGCAATGCAATGTTGCAATGTAGCAATGCAATGTTGCAATGTAGCAATGCAATGTTGCAATGTAGCAATGCAATGTTGCAATGTAGCAATGCAATGTTGCAATGTTGCAATGCAATGTAGCAATGTAGCAATGCAATGCAATGTAGCAATGCAATTCAAAGTAGCAATGCAATGTAGAAATGTAGCAATGTATTATTGCAATGTAGTAATGCAATATCGCAATGTAGCAACGCAATGTTGCAATGTAGCAATGCAATGTTGCAATGTAGCAATGCAGTGTTGCAATGTAGCAATGCAATGTTGCAATGTAGCAATGCAATGTTGCAATGTAGCAATGCAATGTTGCAATGTAGCAATGCAATGTTGCAATGTAGCAATGCAATGTTGCAATGTTGCAATGTAGCAGTACAATGTAGCAATGCAATGTAGCAACGTAGCAATGCAATTCAATGCAGCAATGCAATGCAAAGTAGCAATGCAATGTAGCAATATAGCGATGCAATGTAGCAATGTAGCAATGCAATGCAATGTAGCAATGCAATGCAATGCAGCAATGCAATGCAATGTAGCAATGCAATGCAATGTAGCGATGCAATGTAGCAATGTAGTAATGCAATGTAGCAATGCAACGTAGAAATGTAGCAATGCATTGTAGCAATGTAGCAATGCAATGTTGCAATGTAGCAATACAATGTAGCAATGTATCAATGCAATGTCGCAATGTAGCAATGCAATGTTGTAATGCATTGTAGCAATGCAATGGAATGTAGCAATGCAATGCAATGCAGCAATGCAATGTTGCAATGTACCAATGCAATTTTGCAATGTAGCAATGCAATATTGCAATGTAGCACTGGAATATTGCAATGTAGCAATGCAATGTTGCAATGTAGCAATGCAATGTTGCAATGTAGCAATGCAATGTAGCAATGTAGCAATGCAATGTAGCAATGCAACGTAGAAATGTAGCAGTGCATTGTAGCAATGTAGCAATGCAATGTTGGAATGTAGCAATGCAATGTAGCAATGTATCAATGCAATGTCGCAATGTAGCAATGCAATGTTGCAATGTACAATGCAATGTTGCAATGTAGCAATGCAATCTTGCAATGTAGCAATGCAATGTTGCAATGTTGCAATGTAGCACTACAATGTAGCAATGCAATGTAGCAATGTAGCGATGCAATGTAGCAATGTAGCAATGCAATGTAGCAATGCAACGTAGAAATGTAGCAATGCATTGTAGCAATGTAGCAATGCAATGTTGCAATGTAGCAATACAATGTAGCAATGTATCAATGCAATGTCGCAATGTAGCAATGCAATGTTGTAATGCATTGTAGCAATGCAATGGAATGTAGCAATGCAATGCAATGCAGCAATGCAATGTTGCAATGTAGCAATGCAATTTTGCAATGTAGAAATGCAATGTTGCAATGTAGCAATGCAATATTGCAATGTAGCACTGGATTATTGCAATGTAGCAATGCAATGTTGCAATGTAGCAATGCAATGTTGCAATGTAGAAATGCAATGTAGCAATGTAGCAATGCAATGTAGCAATGCAACGTAGAAATGTAGCAGTGCATTGTAGCAATGTAGCAATGCAATGTTGCAATGTAGCAATGCAATGTAGCAATGTATCAATGCAATGTCGCAATGTAGCAATGCAATGTTGCAATGTAGCAATGCAATGTTGCAATGTAGCAATGCAATGTTGCAATGTAGCAATGCAATGTTGCAATGTTGCAATGTAGCACTACAATGTAGCAATGCAATGTAGCAATGTAGCGATGCAATGCAATGTAGCAATCCAATGTAGCAATGGAATGTAGCAACGTAGCAATGCAATGCAATGCAGCAATGCAATGCAAAGTAGCAATGCAATGTAGCAATATAGCGATGCAATGTAGCAATGTAGCAATGCAATGCAATGTAGCAATGCAATGCAATGCAGGAATGCAATGCAATGTAGCAATGCAATGCAATGTAGCGATGCAATAAAGCAATGTAGCAATGCAATGTAGCAATGCAACGTAGAAATGTAGCAATGCATTGTAGCAATGTAGCAATGCAATGTTGCAATGTAGCAATACAATGTAGCAATGTATCAATGCAATGTCGCAATGTAGCAATGCAATGTTGTAATGCATTGTAGCAATGCAATGGAATGTAGCAATGCAATGCAATGCAGCAATGCAATGTTGCAATGTAGCAATGCAATTTTGCAATGTAGAAATGCAATGTTGCAATGTAGCAATGCAATATTGCAATGTAGCACTGGAATATTGCAATGTAGCAATGCAATGTTGCAATGTAGCAATGCAATGTTGCAATGTAGCAATGCAATGAAGCAATGTAGCAATGCAATGTAGCAATGCAACGTAGAAATGTAGCAGTGCATTGTAGCAATGTAGCAATGCAATGTTGCAATGTAGCAATGCAATGTAGCAATGTATCAATGCAATGTCGCAATGTAGCAATGCAATGTTGCAATGGAGCAATGCAATGTTGCAATGGAGCAATGCAATGTTGCAATGTAGCAATGCAATGTTGCAATGTAGTAATGCAATGTTGCAATGTAGCAATGCAACGTAGAAATGTAGCAATGCATTGTAGCAATGTAGCAATACAATGTTGCAATGTAGCAATACAATGTAGCAATGTATCAATGCAATGTCGCAATGTAGCAATGCAATGTAGTAATGCATTGTAGCAATGCAATGGAATGTAGCAATGCAATTTTGCAATGTAGCAATGCAATGTTGCAATGTAGCAATGCAATGTTGCAATGTAGCAACGCCATGTTGCAATGTAGCAATGTAATGTTGCAATGTAGCAATGCAATATCGCAATGTAGCAACGCAATGTTGCAATGTAGCAATGCAATGTTGCAATGTAGCAATGCAATGTTGCAATGTAGCAATGCAATGTTGCAATGTAGCAATGCAATGTTGCAATGTAGCAATGCAATGTTGCAATGTTGCAATGCAATGTAGAAATGTAGCAATGCAATGCAATGTAGCAATGCAATTCAAAGTAGCAATGCAATGTAGAAATGTAGCAATGTATTATTGCAATGTAGTAATGCAATATCGCAATGTAGCAACGCAATGTTGCAATGTAGCAATGCAATGCCGCAATGTAGCAATGCAATGTAGCAATGCAATGTAGCAATGCAACGTAGAAATGTAGCAGTGCATTGTAGCAATGTAGCAATGCAATGTTGCAATGTAGCAATGCAATGTAGCAATGTATCAATGCAATGTCGCAATGTAGCAATGCAATGTTGCAATGGAGCAATGCAATGTTGCAATGGAGCAATGCAATGTTGTAATGTAGCAATGCAATGTTGCAATGTAGTAATGCAATGTTGCAATGTAGCAATGCAACGTAGAAATGAAGCAATGCATAGTATCAATGTAGCAATGCAATGTTGCAATGTAGCAATACAATGTAGCAATGTATCAATGCAATGTCGCAATGTAGCAATGCAATGTAGTAATGCATTGTAGCAATGCAATGGAATGTAGCAATGCAATGTTGCAATGTAGCAATGCAATGTTGCAATGTAGCAACGCCATGTTGCAATGTAGCAATGTAATGTTGCAATGTAGCAATGCAATATCGCAATGTAGCAATGCAATGTTGCAATGTAGCAATGCAATGTTGCAATGTAGCAATGCAATGTTGCAATGTAGCAATGCAATGTTGCAATGTAGCAATGCAATGTTGCAATGTTGCAATGCAATGTTGCAATGTAGCAATGCAATGCAATGTAGCAATGCAATTCAAAGTAGCAATGCAATGTAGAAATGTAGCAATGTATTATTGCAATGTAGCACTGGAATATTGCAATGTAGAAATGCAATGTTGCAATGTAGCAATGCAATATTGCAATGTAGCACTGGAATATTGCAATGTAGCAATGCAATGTTGCAATGTAGCAATGCAATGTTGCAATGTAGCAATGCAATGTAGCAATGTAGCAATGCAATGTAGCAATGCAACGTAGAAATGTAGCAGTGCATTGTAGCAATGTAGCAATGCAATGTTGCAATGTGCAATGCAATGTAGCAATGTATCAATGCAATTTCGCAATGTAGCAATGCAATGTTGCAATGGAGCAATGCAATGTTGCAATGGAGCAATGCAATGTTGCAATGTATAAATGCAATGTTGCAATGTAGTAATGCAATGTTGCAATGTAGCAATGCAACGTAGAAATGTAGCAATGCATTGTAGCAATGTAGCAATGCAATGTTGCAATGTAGCAATACAATGTAGCAATGTATCAATGCAATGTCGCAATGTAGCAATGCAATGTAGTAATGCATTGTAGCAATGCAATGGAATGTAGCAATGCAATTTTGCAATGTAGCAATGCAATGTTGCAATGTAGCAATGCAATGTTGCAATGTAGCAACGCCATGTTGCAATGTAGCAATGTAATGTTGCAATGTAGCAATGCAATATCGCAATGTAGCAACGCAATGTTGCAATGTAGCAATGCAATGTTGCAATGTAGCAATGCAACGTAGAAATGTAGCAATGCATTGTAGCAATGTAGCAATGCAATGTTGCAATGTAGCAATACAATGTAGCAATGTATCAATGCAATGTCGCAATGTAGCAATGCAATGTAGTAATGCATTGTAGCAATGCAATGGAATGTAGCAATGCAATTTTGCAATGTAGCAATGCAATGTTGCAATGTAGCAATGCAATGTTGCAATGTAGCAACGCCATGTTGCAATGTAGCAATGTAATGTTGCAATGTAGCAATGCAATATCGCAATGTAGCAACGCAATGTTGCAATGTAGCAATGCAATGTTGCAATGTAGCAATGCAATGTTGCAATGTAGCAATGCAATGTTGCAATGTAGCAATGCAATGTTGCAATGTAGCAATGCAATGTTGCAATGTTGCAATGCAATCTAGCAATGTAGCAATGCAATGCAATGTAGCAATGCAATTCAAAGTAGCAATGCAATGTAGAAATGTAGCAATGTATTATTGCAATGTAGTAATGCAATATCGCAATGTAGCAACGCAATGTTGCAATGTAGCAATGTAATGTTGCAATGTATCAATGCAATGTTGCAATGTAGCAATGCAATGTTGCAATGTAGCAATGCAATGTTGCAATGTAGCAATGCAATGTTGCAATGTTGCAATGCAATCTAGCAATGTAACAATGCAACGCAATGTAGCAATGCAATTCAAAGAAGCAATGCAATGTAGAAATGTAGCAATGTATTATTGCAATGTAGTAATGCAATATCGCAATGTAGCAACGCAATGTTGCAATGTAGCAATGCAATGTTGCAATGTAGCAATGCAATGTTGCAATGTAGCAATGCAATGTTGCAATGTAGCAATGCAATGTTGCAATGTAGCAATGCAATGTTGCAATGTAGCAATGCAATGTTGCAATGTAGCAATGCAATGTTGCAATGTAGCAATGCAATGTTGCAATGTTGCAATGTAGCACTACAATGTAGCAATGCAATGTAGCAATGTAGCGATGCAATGCAATGTAGCAATGCAATGTAGCAATGCAATGTAGCAACGTAGCAATGCAATGCAATGCAGCAATGCAATGCAAAGTAGCAATGCAATGTAGCAATATAGCGATGCAATGTAGCAATGTAGCAATGCAATGCAATGTAGCAATGCAATGCAATGCAGCAATGCAATGCAATGTAGCAATGCAATGCAATGTAGCGATGCAATGTAGCAATTTAGCAATGCAATGTTGCAATGTAGCAATGCGATGTTGCAATGCAGCAATGCAATGTAGCAATGTAATGCAAAGTAGCAATGCAATGTAGAAATGTAGCAATGTAATGTTGCAATGTAGCAATTCAATTTCGCAATGTAGCAACGCAATGTTGCAATGTAGCAATGTAATGTTGCAATGTAGCAATGCAATGTTGCAATGTAGCAATGCAATGTTGCAATGTAGCAATGCAATGTTTCAATGTAGCAATGCAATGTTGCAATGCAATGTTGCAACGTAGCGATGCAATGTTGCAATGTAGCAATGCAATGTAGCAATGCAATATGGCAATGTAGCAATGCAATGTTGCAATGTAGCAATGCAATGTTGCAATGTAGCAATGCAATGTTGCAATGTAGCAATACAATGTTGCAATGTAGCAATGTAATGTTGCATTGTAGCAATGCAATGTTGCAATGTAGCAATGCAATGTTGCAATGTAGCAATGCAATGTTGCAATGTAGCAATGCAATGCAATGTTGCAATGTAGCAATGCAATGCAATGTAGCAATGCAATGCAATGTAGCAATGCAATGTAGCAATGTAGCAATGCAATGTTGCAATGTAGCAATGCAATGTTGCAATGCAGCAATGCAATGTTGCAATGTAGCAATGCAATGTTGCAATGTAGCAATGCAATGTTGCAATGTTGCAATGCAATGTAGCAATGTAGCAATGCAATGCAATGTAGCAATGTATTATTGCAATGTAGTAATGCAATATCGCAATGTAGCAACGCAATGTTGCAATGTAGCAATGCAATGTTGCAATGTAGCAATGCAATGTTGCAATGTAGCAATGCAATGTTGCAATGTAGCAATGCAATTTTGCAATGTAGCAATGCAATGTTGCAATGTAGCAATGCAATGTTGCAATGTAGCAACGCCATGTTGCAATGTAGCAATGCAATGTTGCAATGTAGCAATGCAATGTTGCAATGTAGCAATGCAATGTTGCAATGTTGCAATGCAATGTAGCAATGTAGCAATGCAATGCAATGTAGCAATGCAATTCAAAGTAGCAATGCAATGTAGAAATGTAGCAATGTATTATTGCAATGTAGTAATGCAATATCGCAATGTAGCAACGCAATGTTGCAATGTAGCAATGCAATGTTGCAATGTAGCAATGCAATGTTGCAATGTAGCAATGTAATGTTGCAATGTAGCAATGCAATTTTGCAATGTAGCAATGCAATGTTGCAATGTAGCAATGCAATGTTGCAATGTAGCAACGCCATGTTGCAATGTAGCAATGCAATGTTGCAATGTAGCAATGCAATATCGCAATGTAGCAACGCAATGTTGCAATGTGGCAATGCAATGTTGCAATGTAGCAATGCAATGTTGCAATGTAGCAATGCAATGTTGCAATGTAGCAATGCAATGTTGCAATGTAGCAATGCAATGTTGCAATGTTGCAATGCAATGTAGCAATGTAGCAATGCAATGCAATGTAGCAATGCAATTCAAAGTAGCAATGCAATGTAGAAATGTAGCAATGTATTATTGCAATGTAGTAATGCAATATCGCAATGTAGCAATGCAATGTTGCAATGTAGCAATGCAATGTTGCAATGTAGCAATGCAATTTTGCAATGTAGCAATGCAATGTTGCAATGTAGCAATGCAATGTTGCAATGTAGCAACGCCATGTTGCAATGTAGCAATGCAATGTTGCAATGTAGCAATGCAATGTTGCAATGTAGCAATGCAATGTTGCAATGTTGCAATGCAATGTAGCAATGTAGCAATGCAATGCAATGTAGCAATGCAATTCAAAGTAGCAATGCAATGTAGAAATGTAGCAATGTATTATTGCAATGTAGTAATGCAATATCGCAATGTAGCAACGCAATGTTGCAATGTAGCAATGCAATGTTGCAATGTAGCAATGCAATGTTGCAATGTAGCAATGTAATGTTGCAATGTAGCAATGCAATTTTGCAATGTAGCAATGCAATGTTGCAATGTAGCAATGCAATGTTGCAATGTAGCAACGCCATGTTGCAATGTAGCAATGCAATGTTGCAATGTAGCAATGCAATATCGCAATGTAGCAACGCAATGTTGCAATGTGGCAATGCAATGTTGCAATGTAGCAATGCAATGTTGCAATGTAGCAATGCAATGTTGCAATGTAGCAATGCAATGTTGCAATGTAGCAATGCAATGTTGCAATGTTGCAATGCAATGTAGCAATGTAGCAATGCAATGCAATGTAGCAATGCAATTCAAAGTAGCAATGCAATGTAGAAATGTAGCAATGTATTATTGCAATGTAGTAATGCAATATCGCAATGTAGCAACGCAATGTTGCAATGTAGCAATGCAATGTTGCAATGTAGCAATGCAATGTTGCAATGTAGCAATGCAATGTTGCAATGTAGCAATGCAATGTTGCAATGTAGCAATGCAATGTTGCAATGTAGCAATGCAATGTTGCAATGTAGCAATGCAATGCAGGAATGCAATGTAGCAATGTAGCGATGCAATGCAATGTAGCAATGCAATGTAGCAATGCAATGTAGCAACGTAGCAATGCAATGCAATGCAGCAATGCAATGCAAAGTAGCGATGCAATGTAGCAATGTAGCAATGCAATGCAATGTAGCAATGCAATGCAATGCAGCAATGCAATGCAATGCAGCAATGCAATGCAATGTAGCAATGCAATGCAATTTAGCGATACAATGTAGCAATGTAGCAATGCAATGTTGCAATGTAGCAATGCAATGTTTCAATGCAGCAATGCAATGAAGCAATGTAGCAATGCAATGCAATGTTGCAATGTAATGCAAAGTAGCAATGCAATGTAGAAATGTAGCAATGTAATGTTGCAATGTAGCAATGCAATTTCGCAATGTAGCAACGCAATGTTGCAATGTAGCAATGCAATGTTGCAATGTAGCAATGTAATGTTGCAATGTAGCAATGCAATGTTGCAATGTAGCAATGCAATGTTTCAATGTAGCAATGCAATGTTGCAATGCAATGTTGCAACGTAGCGATGCAATGTTGCAATGTAGCAATGCAATGTAGCAATGCAATATGGCAATGTAGCAATGCAATGTTGCAATGTAGCACTGCAATTTTGCAATGTAGCAATGCAATTTTGCAATGTAGCAATGCAATGTTGCATGCAATGTAGCAATGCAATGTTGCAATGTAGCAACGCCATGTTGCAATGTAGCAATGTAATGTTGCAATGTAGCAATGCAATATCGCAATGTAGCAACGCAATGTTGCAATGTAGCAATGCAATGTTGCAATGTAGCAATGCAATGTTGCAATGTAGCAATGCAATGTTGCAATGTAGCAATGCAATGTTGCAATGTAGCAATGCAATGTTGCAATGTTGCAATGCAATCTAGCAATGTAGCAATGCAATGCAATGTAGCAATGCAATTCAAAGTAGAAATGCAATGTAGAAATGTAGCAATGTATTATTGCAATGTAGTAATGCAATATCGCAATGTAGCAACGCAATGTTGCAATGTAGCAATGTAATGTTGCAATGTAGCAAAGCAATGTTGCAATGTAGCAATGCAATGTTGCAATGCAGCAATGCAATGTTGCAATGTAGCAATGCAATGTTGCAATGTAGCAATGCAATGTTGCAATGTAGCAATGCAATGTTGCAATGTAGCAATGCAATGTTGCAATGTTGCAATGTAGCACTACAATGTAGCAAAGCAATGTAGCAATGTAGCGATGCAATGCAATGTAGCAATGCAATGTAGCAACGTAGCAATGCAATGCAATACAGCAATGCAATGCAAAGTAGCAATGCAATGTAGCAATATAGCGATGCAATGTAGCAATGTAGCAATGCAATGCAATGTAGCAATGCAATGCAATGCAGCAATGCAATGCAATGTAGCAATGCAATGCAATGTAGCGATGCAATGTAGCAATGTAGCAATGCAATGTTGCAATGTAGTAATGCAATGTTGCAATGCAGCAATGCAATGTAGCAATGTAGCAATGCAATGCAATGTAGCAATGTAATGCAAAGTAGCAATGCAATGTAGAAATGTAGCAATGTAATGTTGCAATGTAGCAATGCAATTTCGCAATGTAGCAACGCAATGTTGCAATGTAGCAATGCAATGTTGCAATGTAGCAATGCAATGTTGCAATGTAGCAATGCAATGTTGCAATGTAGCAATGCAATGTTTCAATGTAGCAATGCAATGTTGCAATGCAATGTTGCAACGTAGCGATGCAATGTTGCAATGTAGCAATGCAATGTAGCAATGCAATATGCCAATGTAGCAATGCAATGTAGCAATGTAGCAATGCAATGCAATGTAGCAATGCAATGCAATGCAGCAATGCAATGCAATGTAGCAATACAATGCAATGTAGCAATGCAATGTTGCAATGTAGTAATGCAATGTTGCAATATAGCAATGTAATGTTGCAATGTAGCAATGCAACGCTGCAATGCAACGTTGCAATGTAATAATGCAATGTTGCAATGTAGCAATGCAATGTTGCAATGTAGCAATGCAATGTTGCAATGTAGCAATGCAATTTTGCAATGTAGCAATGCAATGTTGCAATGTAGCAATGCAATGTTGCAATGTAGCAACGCCATGTTGCAATGTTGCAATGTAGCAATGCAATGTTGCAATGTAGCAATGTAGCAATGCAATGTTGCAATGTTGCAATGCAATGTAGCAATGTAGCAATGCAATGCAATGTAGCAATGCAATTCAAAGTAGCAATGCAATGTAGAAATGTAGCAATGTATTATTGCAATGTAGTAATGCAATATCGCAATGTAGCAACGCAATGTTGCAATGTAGCAATGCAATGTTGCAATGTAGCAATGCAATGTTGCAATGTAGCAATGCAATGTTGCAATGTAGCAATGCAATGTTGCAATGTAGCAATGCAATGTTGCAATGTAGCAATGCAATGTTGCAATGTAGCAATGCAATGTTGCAATGTTGCAATGTAGCACTACAATGTAGTAATGCAATGTAGCAATGTAGCGATGCAATGCCATGTAGCAATGCAATGTAGCAATGCAATGTAGCAACGTAGCAATGCAATGCAATGCAGCTATGCAATGCAAAGTAACAATGCAATGTAGCAATATAGCGATGCAATGTAGCAATGTAGCAATGCAATGCAATGTAGCAATGCAATGCAATGCAGCAATGCAATGCAATGCAGCAATGCAATGCAGCAATGCAATGCAATGTAGCAATGCAATGCAATTTAGCGATGCAATGTAGCAATGTAGCAATGCAATGTTGCAATGTAGCAATGCAATGTTGCAATGCAGCAATGCAATGTAGCAATGTAGCAATGCAATGCAATGTAGAAATGTAATGCAAAGTAGCAATGCAATGTAGAAATGTAGCAATGTAATGTTGCAATGTAGCAATGCAATTTCGCAATGTAGCAACGCAATGTTGCAATGTAGCAATGCAATGTTGCAATGCAATGCAATGTTGCAATGTAGCAATGCAATGTTGCAATGTAGCAATGCAATGTTGCAATGTAGCAATGCAATGTAGCAATGTAGCAATGCAATGTAGCAATGCAATGTAGCAATGCAATGTAGCAATGCAATGCAATGTTACAATGTAGCAATGCAATGCAATGTAGCAATGCAATGTTGCAATGTAGCAATGCAATGTAGCAATGTAGCAATGCAATGTCGCAATGTAGCAATGCAATGTTGCAATGTAGCAATGCAATGTTGCAATGGAGCAATGTAGCAATGCAATGTAGCAATGTAGCAATGCAATGTTGCAATGTAGCAATGCAATGTTGCAATGTAGCAATGCAATGTTGCAATGTAGCAATGCAATGTTGCAATGTAGCAATGCAATGTTGCAATGTAGCAATGCAATGTTGCAATGTAGCAATGCAATGCAATTTTGCAATGTAGCAATGCAATGTTGCAATGTAGCAATGCAATGTTGCAATGTAGCAATGCAATGTTGCAATGTAGCAATGCAATGTTGCAATGTAGCAATGCAATGTTGCAATGTAGCAATGCAATGTTGCAATGTAGCAATGCAATGTTGCAATGTAGCAATGCAATGTTGCAATGTAGCAATGCAATGTTGCAATGTAGCAATGCAATGTTGCAATGTAGCAATGCAATGTTGCAATGTAGCAATGTTGCAATGTAGCAATGTAGCAATGCAATGTTGCAATGTAGCAATGCAATGTTGCAATGTAGCAATGCAATGTTGCAATGTAGCAATGCAATGTAGCAATGCAATGTAGCAATGCAATGTTGCAATGTAGCAATGCAATGTAGCAATGCAATGCAATGTTGCAATGTAGCAATGAAATGTAGCAATGCAATGCAATGTTACAATGTAGCAATGCAATGCAATGTAGCAATGCAATGTTGCAATGTAGCAATGCAATGTAGCAATGCAATGTTGCAATGTAGCAATGCAATGTTGCAATGTAGCAATGCAATGTTGCAATGTAGCAATGCAATGTTGCAATGTAGCAATGCAATGCAATGCAATGTTGCAATGTTGCAATGTAGCAATGCAATGTTGCAATGTAGCAATGCAATGTTGCAATGTAGCAATGCAATGCAATGTAGCAATGCAATGTAGCAATGCAATGCAATGTAGCAATGCAATGCAATGTAGCAATGCAATGTTGCAATGTAGCAATGCAATGTTGCAATGTAGCAATGCAATGTTGCAATGTAGCAATGCAATGTTGCAATGTAGCAATGCAATGTTGCAATGTAGCAATGCAATGTTGCAATGTAGCAATGCAATGTTGCAATGTAGCAATGCAATGTTGCAATGTAGCAATGCAATGTTGCAATGTAGCAATGCAATGTTGCAATGTAGCAATGCAATGTTGCAATGCAATTATGCAATGTAGCAATGCAATGTTGCA
Organism: Chrysogorgia sp. JL179-B06; assembly: GCA_035772405.1. Taxonomy (NCBI): domain Eukaryota; kingdom Metazoa; phylum Cnidaria; class Anthozoa; order Scleralcyonacea; family Chrysogorgiidae; genus Chrysogorgia; species Chrysogorgia sp. JL179-B06. The sequence continues at coordinate 464,777 of JAYKKM010000132.1, read as the reverse complement.
ATGTAGCAATGCAATGCAATGTAGCAATGTAGCAATGCAATGTTGCAATGTAGCAATGCAATGCAATGTAGCAATGCAATGTTGCAATGTAGCAATGCAATGTTGCAATGTAGCAATGCAATGCAATGTTGCAATGTAGCAATGCAATGTTGCAATGTAGCAATGCAATGCAATGTAGCAATGCGTTGCAATGTAGCAATGCAATGCAATGTAGCAATGCAATGCAATGTAGCAATGCAATGTTGCAATGTAGCAATGCATGTTGCAATGGCAATGCAATGTAGCAATGCAATGTTGCAATGCAATGCAATTTGCAATGTAGCAATGCAATGTTGCAATGTAGCAATGCAATGTTGCAATGCAATGCAATTTGCAATGTAGCAATGCAATGTTGCAATGCAATGTAGCAATGCAATGTAGCAATGCAATGCAATGCAATGTTGCAATGTAGCAATGCAATGAATGCAATGTAGCAATGCAATGCAATGCAAATGCAATGCAATGTAGCAATGCAATGTTGCAATGTAGCAATGCAATGTAGCAATGCAATGCAATGTTAGCAATGCAATGCAATGTAGCAATGCAATGGTAGCAATGCAATGTTGCAATGTAGCAATGAGCAATGCAATGCAGTGCAGCAAATGCAATGTATGCAATGCAATGTTGCAATGTAGCAATGCAATGTGCAATGTAGCAATGCAATGCAATGTAGCAATGCAATTTGCAATGCAATGCAATGCAATGTTGCAATGCAATGCAAGGCAATGCAATGTAGCAATGTAAAATTGCAATGTAGCAATGCAATGTAGCAATGTAGCAATGCAATGTTGCAATGTAGCAATGCAATTGCAATGTAGCAATGTTGCAATGTAGCAATGCAATGGCAATGTTGCAATGTAGCAATGCAATGCAATGGCAATGCAATGCAATGTAGCAATGCAATGCAATGTTGCAATGTTTGCAATGTAGCAATGCAATGGCAATGCAATGTAGCAATGCAATGCAATGTTCAATGCAATGTAGCAATGCAATGCAATGCAATGCAATGCAATGCAATGTTGCAATGTAGCAATGCAATGTTGCAAGCAATGCAATGCAATGTAGCAATGCAATGCAATGTAGCAATGCAATGTTGCAATGTAGCAATGCAATGTTGCAATGCAATGCAATGCAATGTAGCAATGCAATGTGCAATGCAAGCAATGCAATGTTGCAATGTAGCAATGCAATGTAGCAAGCAATGGCAATGCAATGTTGCAATAGCAATGCAATGCAATGCAGCAATGCAAGCAATGTAATGCAATTGTAATGCAATGCAATGTAGTAGCAATGCAATGTTGCAATGTAGCAATGCAATGTTGCAATGTAGCAATGCAATGTTGCAATGTGCAATGCAATGCATGCAATGTTGCAATGCAATGCAATGTGCAATGTAGCAATGCAATGCAATGTAGCAATGCAATGTAGCAATGTCAATGTAGCAATGCAATGCATGCAATGCAATGTTGCAATGTAGCAATGCAATGTTGCAATGTAGCAATGCAATGCAATGTTTGCAATGTAGCAATGCAATGTTGCAATGTAGCAATGCAATAGCTGCAATGTAGCAATGCAATGTTGCAATGTAGCAATGCAATGTTGCAATGTAGCAATGCAATGTTGCAATGTTGCAATGTAGCAATGTTGCAATTGCAATGCAATGTTTGTAGCAATGTAGCAATGCAATGTAGCAATGCAATGCAAATGTTGCAATGCAGCAATGTAGCAATAATGCAATGTAGCAATGTAGCTGCAATGTAGCAATGCAATGCAATGCAAGCAATGCAATGTTGCAATGTAGCAATGCAATGTAGCAATGTAGCATGCAATGTAGCAATGGCAATGTTGCAATGTAGCAATGCAATGCAATGCAATGTTGCAATGTAGCAATGCAATGTTGCAATGTAGCAATGCAATGTTGCAATGTAGCAATGCAATGTAATGCAATGTTGCAATGTAGCAATGGCAATGCAATGTAATGCAATGTTGCAATGTAGCAATGCAATGCAATGTAGCAATGTAGCAATGCAATGCAATGTTGCAATGTAGCAATGCAATGCAATGTTGCAATGCAATGCAATGTTGCAATGTAGCAATGCAATGTTGCAATGTAGCAATGCAATGAATGCAATGCAATGCAATGTAGCAATGCAATGCAATGTAGCAATGCAATGGCAATGTAATGCAATGTGCAATGCAATGCAATTGCAATGTAGCAATGCAATGTAGCAATGCAGCAATGCAATGCAATGCAATGCAATGCAATGCAATGTAGCAATGCAATGTTGCAATGTAGCAATGCAATAGCAATGCAATGTAGCAATGTAGCAATGTTGCAATGTAGCAATGCAATGTTGCAATGTAGCAATGCAATGTAATGCAATGCAATGTAGCAATGCAATGTTGCAATGTAGCAATGCAATGTTGCAATGTAGCAATGCAATGTAGCAATGTAGCAATGCAATGCAATGCAATGCAATGTTGCAATGCAATGTAGCAATGCAATGTTGCAATGTAGCAATGCAATGCAATGTTGCAATGTAGCAATGCAATCAATGCAATGTTGCAATGTAGCAATGCAATGCAATGTAGCAATGCAATGTGCAATGCAATGTAGCAATGCAATGCAATGAGCAATGCAATGTTGCAATGTAGCAATGCAATGCAATGTAGCAATGTAGCAATGTAGCAATGCATGCAATGCAATGTAGCAATGTAGCAATGCAATTTGCAATGTAGCAATGCAATGCAATGCAATGCAATGCAATGGCAGCAATGCAATGCAATGTAGCAATGCAATGCAATGTAGCAATGCAATGTTGCAATGCAATGCAATGTAGCAATGCAAGGCAATGCAATGCAATGCAATGTAGCAATGCAATGTGCAATGCAATGCAATGTAGCAATTGCAATGTTGCAATGTAGCAATGCAATGTTGCAATGTAGCAATGTGCAATGTAGCAATGTAGCAATGCAATGTTGCAATGTAGCAATGCAATGCAATGTAGCAATGCAAGCAATGCAATGTTGCAATGTAGCAATGCAATGCAATGTAGCAATGCAATGCAATGTTGCAATGTAGCAATGCGCAATGCAATGTAGCAATGTTAGCAATGTAGCAATGCAATGTTGCAATGTAGCAAATGCAATGTAGCAATGCAATTGCAATGTAGCAATGCAATGCAATGCATGTTGCAATGTAGCAATGCAATGTTGCAAATGCAATGCAATGCAATGTAGCAATGCAATGTAGCAATGCAATGCAATGCAATGCAATGCAATGCAATGTAGCAATGCAATGTAAATGTAGCAATGCAATGCAATGTAGCAATGTAGCAATGCAATGTTGCAATGTAGCAATGCAATGCAATTGCAATGTAGCAATGCAATGTTGCAATGTAGCAATGCAATGTTGCAATGCAATGTAGCAATGCAAATGCAATGCAATGTAGCAATGCAATGTTGCATGCAATGCAATGCAATGCAATGCAATGTTGCAAATGTTTGCAATGTAGCAATGTAGCAATGGCAATGCAATGCAATGCAATGTAGCAATGCAATGTAGCAATGCAATGCAATGCAATGTTGCAGCAATGCAATGCAATGTAGCAATGCAATGCAATGCAATGTAGCAATGCAATGTTGCAATGTAGCAATGCAATGTTGCAATGTAGCAATGCAATGCAATGTTGCAATGTAGCAATGCAATGTTGCAATGTAGCAATGCAATGCAATGTAGCAATGTTGCAATGTAGCAATGCAATGTTGCAATGTAGCAATGCAATGTTGCAATGTAGCAATGCAATATGCAATGTAGCAATGCAATGCAATGTAGCAATGCAATGCAATGTAGCAATGCAATGCATTAGCAATGCAATGCAATGTTGCATTGCAATGCAATGTAGCAATTGCAATGTAGCAATGCAATGTTGCAATGTAGCAATTGCAGTAGCAATGCAACAATGCAATGCAATGTAGCAATGCAATGGCAATGCAATGCAATGCAATGCAAATGTTGCAATGTAGCAATGCAATGTAGCAATGTAGCAATGCAATGGCAATGCAATGCAATGCAATGCAATGTAGCAATGCAATGTTGCAATGTAGCAATGCAATGTTGCAATGTAGCAATGTTGCAATGTAGCAATGCAATGTTGCAATGTAGCAATGCAATGTTGCAATGCAATGTTGTAGCAATGCAATGTTGCAATGTAATGCAATGTTGCAATGTAGCAATGCAATGTTGCAATGTTGCAATGTAAGCAATGCAATGTTGCAATGCAATGTGCAATGTAGCAATGTAGCAATGCAATGTGCAATGTAGCAATGCAATGTTGCAATGTAGCAATGCAATGTTGCAATGTAGCAATGCAATGTTGCAATGCAATGCAATGCAATGCAATGTAGCAATGCAATGCAGCAATGCAATGCAATGTAGCAATGCATGTTGCAATGTAGCAATGCAATGTTGCAATGTAATGTTGCAATGTAGCAATGCAATGTAGCAATGCAAATGCATGCAATGCAATGCAGCAATGCAATGTTGCAATGTAGCAAGCAATGCAATGTTGCAATGTAGCAATGCAATGTTGCAATGTAGCAATGCAATGTTGCAATGCAATGCAAGCAATGCAATGCAATGTAGCAATGCAATGTTGCAAATGTACAATGCAATGTTGCAATGTAGCAATGCAATGCAATGTAGCAATGCAAATGTTGCAATGCAATGTAGCAATGCAATGTTGCAATGTTTGCAATGTAGCAATGCAATGTTGCAATGTAGCAATGCAATGTTGCAATGTTGCAATGTTGCAATGTAGCAATGCAATGTTGCAATGTAGCAGCAATGTTGCAATGTAATGCAATGTTGCAATGTAGCAATGCAATGTTGCAATGCAATGCAATGTTGCAATTGCAATGGCAAAGCAATGTTGCAATGTAGCAATGCAATGTTTGTTGCAATGTAGCAATGTTGCAATGTAGCAATATTGCAATGTAGCAATGTTTGCAATGTTGCAATGTAGCAATGTTGCAATGTTGCAATGTTGCAATGTAGCAATTGTTGCAATGTAGCAATTGCAATGTTGCAATGTAGCAATGCAATGCAATGTAGCAATGCAATGTTGCAATGTAGCAATGCAATGCAATGTAGCAATGCAATGCAAATGTTGCAATGCAATGCAATGTTGCAAATGCAATGTTGCAATGTAGCAATGCAATGTTGCAATAGCAAGCAATGCAAATGTTGCAATGTAGCAATGTTGCAATGCAGTAGCAATGCAATGTTGCAATGTAGCAATGCAATGTAAGCAATGCAATGCAATGTGCAATGCAATGCAATGCAATGTAGCAATGCAATGTTGCAATGTAGCAATGCAATGTTGCAATGTTGCAATGTTGCAATGTAGCAATGCAATGTTGCAATGCAATGTAGCAATGCAAGCAATGCAAATGTAGCAATGCAATGTTGCAATCAATGTTGCAATGTTGCAATTGCAATGTAGCAATGCAATGCAATGTAGCAATGCAATGCAATGTGCAATGTAGCAATGCAATGTGCAATGTAGCAATGCAATGCAATGTAGGCAATGTAGCAATGCAATATGCAATGTAGCAATGCAATGCAATGCAATGCAATGCAATGCAATGTAGCAATGACAAATGCAATAGCAATGCAATGTTGCAATGTAGCAATGCAATGTTGCAATGTAGCAATGCAATGTAGCAATGCAATGTTGCAATGTATGCAATGTTGCAATGCAATGCAATGCAATGCAATGTAGCAATGTTGCAATGTAGCAATGCAATGTAGCAATGCAATGAGCAATGTTGCAATGTAGCAATGCAATGTTGCAATGCAATGTTGCAAATGTTGCAATGTAGCAATGCAATGTTGCAATGTAGCAATGTGCAATGTAGCAATGTAGCAATGCAATGCAATGTTGCAATGTTGCAATGTAGCAATGCAATGTTGCAAAATGTAGCAATGCAATGTTGCAATGTAGCAATCTATGTTGCAATGTTGCAATGTAGCAATGCAATGTTGCAATGTAGCAATGCAATGTTGCAATGTAGCAATGCAATGTTGCAATGTAGCAATGCAATGTTGCAATGTAGCAATGCAATGTTGCAATGTAGCAATGCAATGCAATGTAGCAATGCAAAGTTGCAATGTAGCAATGCAATGTAGCAATGTATAGCAATGTTGCAATTGTAGCAATGCAATAGCAATGCAATTTTGCAATGTAGCAATGCAATGTTGCAATGTAGCAATGCAATGTTGCAATGTATAGTAGCAATGCAATGTTGCAATGTAGCAATGCAATGTTGCAATGTTGCAATGTAGCAATGCAATGTTGCAATGTAGCAATGTAGCCCAATGCAATGTAGCAATGCAATGTAGCAATGTAGCAATGCAATGCAATGTAGCAATGCAATGTAGTAGCAATGCAATGTAGCAATGTAGCAATGCAATGTTGCAATGTAGCAATGCAATGCAATGTAGCAATGCAATGTAGCAATGTAGCAATGCAATGTAGCAATGTAGCAATGCAATGCAATCGCAATGTAGCAATGCAATGTGCAATGTAGCAATGCAATGTTGCAATGTAGCAATGCAATGTTGCAATGTAGCAATGCAATGTTGCAATGTAGCAATGCAATGTTTCAATGTAGCAATGCAATGCAGCAATGCAATGTAATGTAGCAATACAATGCAATGTAGCAATGCAATGCAATGTAGCAATGCAATGTTGCAATGTAGCAATGCAATGTTGCAATGTAGCAATGCAATGTTGCAATGTAGCAATGCAATGTTGCAATGTAGCAATCTAATGTTGCAATGTTGCAATGTTGCAATGGAGCAATGCAATGTTGCAATGGAGCAATGCAATGTTGCAATGAAGCAATGCAATGTTGCAATGTAGTAATGCAATGTTGCAATATAGCAATGTAATGTTGCAATGTAGCAATGCAACGCTGCAATGTAGCAATGCAACGTTGCAATGTAATAATGCAATGTTGTAATATAATAATGCAATGTTGCAATGTAGCAATGCAATGTTGCAATATAGCAATGCAATTTTGCAATGTAGCAATGCAATGTTGCAATGTAGCAATGCAATGTTGCAATGTAGCAACGCCATGTTGCAATGTAGCAATGCAGCTATGCAATGCAAAGTAACAATGCAATGTAGCAATATAGCGATGCAATGTAGCAATGTAGCAATGCAATGCAATGTAGCAATGCAATGCAATGCAGCAATGCAATGCAATGCAGCAATGTAATGCAATGTAGCAATGCAATGCAATTTAGCGATGCAATGTAGCAATGTAGCAATGCAATGTTGCAATGTAGCAATGCAATGTTGCAATGCAGCAATGCAATGTAGCAATGTAGCAATGCAATGCAATGTAGCAATGTAATGCAAAGTAGCAATGCAATGTAGAAATGTAGCAATGTAATGTTGCAATGTAGCAATGCAATTTCGCAATGTAGCAACGCAATGTTGCAATGTAGCAATGCAATGTTGCAATGTAGCAATGCAATGTTGCAATGTAGCAATGCAATGTTGCAATGTAGCAATGCAATGTTTCAATGTAGCAATGCAATGCAGCAATGCAATGTAATGTAGCAATACAATGCAATGTAGCAATGCAATGCAATGTAGCAATGCAATGTTGCAATGTAGCAATGCAATGTTGCATGTAGCAATGCAATGTTGCAATGTAGCAATGCAATGTTGAAATGTAGCAATGCAATGTTGCAATGTAGCAATGCAATGTTGCAATGTAGCAATGCAATGTTGCAATGTAGCAATGCAATGTTGCATGTAGCAATGCAATGTTGCAATGTAGCAATGCAATGTTGAAATGTAGCAACGCCATGTTGCAATGTAGCAATGCAATGTTGCAATGTAGCAATGCAATATCGCAATGTAGCAACGCAATGTTGCAATGTGGCAATGCAATGTTGCAATGTAGCAATGCAATGTTGCAATGTAGCAATGCAATGTTGCAATGTAGCAATGCAATGTTGCAATGTAGCAATGCAATGTTGCAATGTTGCAATGCAATGTAGCAATGTAGCAATGCAATGCAATGTAGCAATGCAATTCAAAGTAGCAATGCAATGTAGAAATGTAGCAATGTATTATTGCAATGTAGTAATGCAATATCGCAATGTAGCAACGCAATGTTGCAATGTAGCAATGCAATGTTGCAATGTAGCAATGCAATGTTGCAATGTAGCAATGCAATGTTGCAATGTAGCAATGCAATGTTGCAATGTAGCAATGCAATGTTGCAATGTAGCAATGCAATGTTGCAATGTTGCAATGTAGCACTGCAATGTAGTAATGCAATGTAGCAATGTAGCGATGCAATGCAATGTAGCAATGCAATGTAGCAATGCAATGTAGCAACGTAGCAATGCAATGCAATGCAGCTATGCAATGCAAAGTAACAATGCAATGTAGCAATATAGCGATGCAATGTAGCAATGTAGCAATGCAATGCAATGTAGCAATGCAATGCAATGCAGCAATGCAATGCAATGCAGCAATGCAATGCAATGTAGCAATGCAATGCAATGCAGCAATGCAATGTAGCAATGTAGCAATGCAATGCAATGTAGCAATGTAATGCAAAGTAGCAATGCAATATAGAAATGTAACAATGTAATGTTGCAATGTAGCAATGCAATTTCGCAATGTAGCAACGCAATGTTGCAATGTAGCAATGCAATGTTGCAATGTAGCAATGCAATGTTGCAATATAGCAATGCAATGTTGAAATGTAGCAATGCAATGTTGCAATGTAGCAATGCAATGTTGCAATGTAGCAATGCAATGTTGCAATGTAGCAATGCAATGTTGCAATGTAGCAATGCAATGTTGCAATGTAGCAATGCAATGTTGAAATGTAGCAACGCCATGTTGCAATGTAGCAATGCAATGTTGCAATGTAGCAATGCAATATCGCAATGTAGCAACGCAATGTTGCAATGTGGCAATGCAATGTTGCAATGTAGCAATGCAATGTTGCAATGTAGCAATGCAATGTTGCAATGTAGCAATGCAATGTTGCAATGTAGCAATGCAATGTTGCAATGTTGCAATGCAATGTAGCAATGTAGCAATGCAATGCAATGTAGCAATGCAATTCAAAGTAGCAATGCAATGTAGAAATGTAGCAATGTATTATTGCAATGTAGTAATGCAATATCGCAATGTAGCAACGCAATGTTACAATGTAGCAATGCAATGTTGCAATGTAGCAATGCAATGTTGCAATGTAGCAATGCAATGTTGCAATGTAGCAATGCAATGTTGCAATGTAGCAATGCAATGTTGCAATGTAGCAATGCAATGTTGCAATGTAGCAATGCAATGTTGCAATGTTGCAATGTAGCACTACAATGTAGTAATGCAATGTAGCAATGTAGCGATGCAATGCAATGTAGCAAGGCAATGTAGCAATGCAATGTAGCAACGTAGCAATGCAATGCAATGCAGCTATGCAATGCAAAGTAACAATGCAATGTAGCAATATAGCGATGCAATGTAGCAATGTAGCAATGCAATGCAATGTAGCAATGCAATCCAATGCAGCAATGCAATGCAATGCAGCAATGCAATGCAATGTAGCAATGCAATGCAATTTAGCGATGCAATGTAGCAATGTAGCAATGCAATGTTGCAATGTAGCAATGCAATGTTGCAATGCAGCAATGCAATGTAGCAATGTAGCAATGCAATGCAATGTAGCAATGTAATGCAAAGTAGCAATGCAATGTAGAAATGTAGCAATGTAATGTTGCAATGTAGCAATGCAATTTCGCAATGTAGCAACGCAATGCTGCAATGTAGCAATGCAATGTTGCAATGTAGCAATGCAATGTTGCAATGTAGCAATGCAATGTTGTAATGTAGCAATGCAATGTTTCAATGTAGCAATGCAATGCAGCAATGCAATGTAATGTAGCAATACAATGCAATGTAGCAATGCAATGTTGCAATGTTGCAATGTAGCACTACAATGTAGTAATGCAATGTAGCAATGTAGCGATGCAATGCAATGTAGCAATGCAATGTAGCAATGCAATGTAGCAACGTAGCAATGCAATGCAATGCAGCTATGGAATGCAAAGTAACAATGCAATGTAGCAATGTAGCAATGCAATGTTGCAATGTAGCAATGCAATGTTGCAATGTAGCAATGCAATGTTGCAATGTAGCAATGCAATGTTTCAATGTAGCAATGCAATGCAGCAATGCAATGTAATGTAGCAATACAATGCAATGTAGCAATGCAATGCAATGTAGCAATGCAATGTTGCAATGTAGCAATGCAATGTTGCAATGTAGCAATGCAATGTCGCAATGTATCAATGCAATGTTGCAATGGAGCAATGCAATGTTGCCATGGAGCAATGCAATGTTGCAATCTAGCACTGTAATGTTGCAATGTAGGAATGCAATGTTGCAATGTAGCACTGCAATGTAGCAATGCAATGTTGCAACGTAGCAATGCAATGTTGCAATGTAGCAATGCAATATTGCAATGTAGCAATGCAATTTTGCAATGTAGCAATGCAATGTTGCAATGTAGCAATGCAATGTTGCAATGTAGCAATGCAATGTTGCATGTAGCAATGCAATGTTGCAATGTAGCAATGCAATGTTGAAATGTAGCAATGCAATGTTGCAATGTAGCAATGCAATGTTGCAATGTAGCAATGCAATGTTGCAATGTAGCAATGCAATGTTGCAATGTAGCAATGCAATGTTGCAATGTAGCAATGCAATGTTGCAATGTAGCAATGTAATGTTGCAATGTAGCAATGCAATGTTGCAATGTAGCAATGCAATGTTGCAATGTAGCAATGCAATGTTGCAATGTAGCAATCTAATGTTGCAATGTTGCAATGTTGCAATGGAGCAATGCAATGTAGCAATCTAATGTTGCAATGTTGCAATGTTGCAATGGAGCAATGCAATGTTGCAATGGAGCAATGCAATGTTGCAATGAAGCAATGCAATGTTGCAATGTAGTAATGCAACGTTGCAATGTAATAATGCAATGTTGTAATATAATAATGCAATGTTGCAATGTAGCAATGCAATGTTGCAATGTAGCAATGCAATTTTGCAATGTAGCAATGCAATGTTGCAATGTAGCAATGCAATGTTGCAATGTAGCAACGCCATGTTGCAATGTAGCAATGCAATGTTGCAATGTAGCAATGCAATATCGCAATGTAGCAACGCAATGTTGCAATGTAGCAATGCAATGTTGCAATGTAGCAATGCAATGTTGCAATGTAGCAATGCAATGTTGCAATGTAGCAATGCAATATTTCAATGTAGCAATGCAATGCAGCAATGCAATGTAATGTAGCAATGCAATGCAATGTAGCAATGCAAAGCAATGTAGCAATGCAATGTTGCAATGTAGCAATGTAATGTTGCAATGTAGCAATGCAATGTCGCAATGTATCAATGCAATGTTGCAATGGAGCAATGCAATGTTGCCATGGAGCAATGCAATGTTGCAATCTAGCAGTGTAATGTTGCAATGTAGGAATGCAATGTTGCAATGTAGCACTGCAATGTAGCAATGCAATGTTGCAATGTAGCAATGCAATGTTGCAATGTAGCAATGCAATGTTGAAATGTAGCAATGCAATGTTGCAATGTAGCAATGCAATGTTGCAATGTAGCAATGCAATGTTGCAATGTAGCAATGCAATGTTGCAATGTAGCAATGCAATGTTGCAATGTAGCAATGCAATGTTGCAATGTAGCAATGTAATGTTGCAATGTAGCAATGCAATGTTGCAATGTAGCAATGCAATGTTGCAATGTAGCAATGCAATGTTGCAATGTAGCAATCTAATGTTGCAATGTTGCAATGTTGCAATGTAGCAATGCAATGTTGCAATGGAGCAATGCAATGTTGCAATGAAGCAATGCAATGTTGCAATGTAGTAATGCAATGTTGCAATATAGCAATGTAATGTTGCAATGTAGCAATGCAACGCTGCAATGTAGCAATGCAACGTTGCAATGTAATAATGCAATGTTGTAATATAATAATGCAATGTTGCAATGTAGCAATGCAATGTTGCAATGTAGCAATGCAATGTTGCAATGTAGCAACGCAATGTTGCAATGTAGCAATGCAATGTTGCAATGTAGCAATGCAATATCGCAATGTAGCAATGCAATGTTGCAATGTAGCAATGCAATGTTGCAATGTAGCAATGCAATGTTGCAATGTAGCAATGCAATGTTGCAATGTTGCAATGCAATGTAGCAATGTAGCAATGCAATGCAATGTAGCAATGCAATTCAAAGTAGCAATGCAATGTAGAAATGTAGCAATGTATTATTGCAATGTAGTAATGCAATATCGCAATGTAGCAACGCAATGTTGCAATGTAGCAATGCAATGTTGCAATGTAGCAATGCAATGTCGCAATGTATCAATGCAATGTTGCAATGTAGCAATGCAATGTTGCAATGGAGCAATGCAATGTTGCAATGTAGCAATGTAATGTTGCAATGTAGCAATGCAATGTTGCAATGTAGCACTGCAATGTAGCAATGCAATGTTGCAATGTAGCAATGCAATGTTGCAATGTAGCAATGCAATGTTGCAATGTAGCAATGCAATTTTGCAATGTAGCAATGCAATGTTGCAATGTAGCAATGTAATGTTGCAATGTAGCAATGCAATGTTGCATGTAGCAATGCAATGTTGCAATGTAGCAATGCAATGTTGAAATGTAGCAATGCAATGTTGCAATGTAGCAATGCAATGTTGCAATGTAGCAATGCAATGTTGCAATGTAGCAATGCAATGTTGCAATGTAGCAATGCAATGTTGCTATGTAGCAATGCAATGTTGCAATGTAGCAATGTAATGTTGCAATGTAGCAATGCAATGTTGCAATGTAGCAATGCAATGTTGCAATGTAGCAATGCAATGTTGCAATGTAGCAATCTAATGTTGCAATGTTGCAATGTTGCAATGGAGCAATGCAATGTAGCAATCTAATGTTGCAATGTTGCAATGTTGCAATGGAGCAATGCAATGTTGCAATGGAGCAATGCAATGTTGCAATGAAGCAATGCAATGTTGCAATGTAGTAATGCAACGTTGCAATGTAATAATGCAATGTTGTAATATAATAATGCAATGTTGCAATGTAGCAATGCAATGTTGCAATGTAGCAATGCAATTTTGCAATGTAGCAATGCAATGTTGCAATGTAGCAATGCAATGTTGCAATGTAGCAACGCCATGTTGCAATGTAGCAATGCAATGTTGCAATGTAGCAATGCAATATCGCAATGTAGCAATGCAATGTTGCAATGTAGCAATGCAATGTTGCAATGTAGCAATGCAATGTTGCAATGTAGCAATGCAATGTTGCAATGTAGCAATGCAATGTTGCAATGCAATGTAATGTAGCAATACAATGCAATGTAGCAATGCAAAGCAATGTAGGAATGCAATGTTGCAATGTAGCACTGCAATGTAGCAATGCAATGTTGCAATGTAGCAATGCAATGTTGCAATGTAGCAATGCAATGTTGAAATGTAGCAATGCAATGTTGCAATGTAGCAATGCAATGTTGCAATGTAGCAATGCAATGTTGCAATGTAGCAATGCAATGTTGCAATGTAGCAATGCAATGTTGCAATGTAGCAATGCAATGTTGCAATGTAGCAATGTAATGTTGCAATGTAGCAATGCAATGTTGCAATGTAGCAATGCAATGTTGCAATGTAGCAATGCAATGTTGCAATGTAGCAATCTAATGTTGCAATGTTGCAATGTTGCAATGGAGCAATGCAATGTTGCAATGGAGCAATGCAATGTTGCAATGAAGCAATGCAATGTTGCAATGTAGTAATGCAATGTTGCAATGTAGCAATGCAATGTTGCAATGTAGCAATGCAACGCTGCAATGTAGCAATGCAACGTTGCAATGTAATAATGCAATGTTGTAATATAATAATGCAATGTTGCAATGTAGCAATGCAATGTTGCAATGTAGCAATGCAATGTTGCAATGTAGGAACGCAATGTTGCAATGTAGCAATGCAATGTTGCAATGTAGCAATGCAATATCGCAATGTAGCAACGCAATGTTGCAATGTAGCAATGCAATGTTGCAATGTAGCAATGCAATGTTGCAATGTAGCAATGCAATGTTGCAATGTTGCAATGCAATGTAGCAATGTAGCAATGCAATGCAATGTAGCAATGCAATTCAAAGTAGCAATGCAATGTAGAAATGTAGCAATGTATTATTGCAATGTAGTAATGCAATATCGCAATGTAGCAACGCAATGTTGCAATGTAGCAATGCAATGTTGCAATGTAGCAATGCAATGTCGCAATGTATCAATGCAATGTTGCAATGGAGCAATGCAATGTTGCCATGGAGCAATGCAATGTTGCAATCTAGCACTGTAATGTTGCAATGTAGGAATGCAATGTTGCAATGTAGCACTGCAATGTAGCAATGCAATGTTGCAACGTAGCAATGCAATGTTGCAATGTAGCAATGCAATGTTGCAATGTAGCAATGCAATTTTGCAATGTAGCAATGCAATGTTGCAATGTAGCAATGTAATGTTGCAATGTAGCAATGCAATGTTGCATGTAGCAATGCAATGTTGCAATGTAGCAATGCAATGTTGAAATGTAGCAATGCAATGTTGCAATGTAGCAATGCAATGTTGCAATGTAGCAATGCAATGTTGCAATGTAGCAATGCAATGTTGCAATGTAGCAATGCAATGTTGCTATGTAGCAATGCAATGTTGCAATGTAGCAATGTAATGTTGCAATGTAGCAATGCAATGTTGCAATGTAGCAATGCAATGTTGCAATGTAGCAATGCAATGTTGCAATGTAGCAATCTAATGTTGCAATGTTGCAATGTTGCAATGGAGCAATGCAATGTAGCAATCTAATGTTGCAATGTTGCAATGTTGCAATGGAGCAATGCAATGTTGCAATGGAGCAATGCAATGTTGCAATGAAGCAATGCAATGTTGCAATGTAGTAATGCAACGTTGCAATGTAATAATGCAATGTTGTAATATAATAATGCAATGTTGCAATGTAGCAATGCAATGTTGCAATGTAGCAATGCAATTTTGCAATGTAGCAATGCAATGTTGCAATGTAGCAATGCAATGTTGCAATGTAGCAACGCCATGTTGCAATGTAGCAATGCAATGTTGCAATGTAGCAATGCAATATCGCAATGTAGCAACGCAATGTTGCAATGTAGCAATGCAATGTTGCAATGTAGCAATGCAATGTTGCAATGTAGCAATGCAATGTTGCAATGTAGCAATGCAATGTTGCAATGTAGCAATGCAATATTTCAATGTAGCAATGCAATGCAGCAATGCAATGTAATGTAGCAATACAATGCAATGTAGCAATGCAAAGCAATGTAGCAATGCAATGTTGCAATGTAGCAATGTAATGTTGCAATGTAGCAATGCAATGTCGCAATGTATCAATGCAATGTTGCAATGGAGCAATGCAATGTTGCCATGGAGCAATGCAATGTTGCAATCTAGCAGTGTAATGTTGCAATGTAGGAATGCAATGTTGCAATGTAGCACTGCAATGTAGCAATGCAATGTTGCAATGTAGCAATGCAATGTTGCATGTAGCAATGCAATGTTGAAATGTAGCAATGCAATGTTGCAATGTAGCAATGCAATGTTGCAATGTAGCAATGCAATGTTGCAATGTAGCAATGCAATGTTGCAATGTAGCAATGCAATGTTGCAATGTAGCAATGCAATGTTGCAATGTAGCAATGTAATGTTGCAATGTAGCAATGCAATGTTGCAATGTAGCAATGCAATGTTGCAATGTAGCAATGCAATGTTGCAATGTAGCAATCTAATGTTGCAATGTTGCAATGTTGCAATGGAGCAATGCAATGTTGCAATGGAGCAATGCAATGTTGCAATGAAGCAATGCAATGTTGCAATGTAGTAATGCAATGTTGCAATATAGCAATGTAATGTTGCAATGTAGCAATGCAACGCTGCAATGTAGCAATGCAACGTTGCAATGTAATAATGCAATGTTGTAATATAATAATGCAATGTTGCAATGTAGCAATGCAATGTTGCAATGTAGCAATGCAATGTTGCAATGTAGCAACGCAATGTTGCAATGTAGCAATGCAATGTTGCAATGTAGCAATGCAATATCGCAATGTAGCAACGCAATGTTGCAATGTAGCAATGCAATGTTGCAATGTAGCAATGCAATGTTGCAATGTAGCAATGCAATGTTGCAATGTTGCAATGCAATGTAGCAATGTAGCAATGCAATGCAATGTAGCAATGCAATTCAAAGTAGCAATGCAATGTAGAAATGTAGCAATGTATTATTGCAATGTAGTAATGCAATATCGCAATGTAGCAACGCAATGTTGCAATGTAGCAATGCAATGTTGCAATGTAGCAATGCAATGTTGCAATGTAGCAATGCAATGTTGCAATGTAGCAATGCAATGTTGCAATGTAGCAATGCAATGTAGAAATGTAGCAATGTATTATTGCAATGTAGTAATGCAATATCGCAATGTTGCAATGTAGCACTACAATGTAGCAATGCAATGTAGCAATGTAGCGATGCAATGCAATGTAGCAATGCAATGTAGCAATGCAATGTAGCAATGCAATGTAGCAACGTAGCAATGCAATGCAATGCAGCAATGCAATGCAAAGTAGCAATGCAATGTAGCAATATAGCGATGCAATGTAGCAATGTAGCAATGCAATGCAATGTAGCAATGCAATGCAATGCAGCAATGCAATGCAATGTGGCAATGCAATGCAATGTAGCGATGCAATGTAGCAATGTAGCAATGCAATGTTGCAATGTAGCAATGCAATGTTGCAATGCAGCAATGCAATGTAGCAATGTAGCAATGCAATGCAATGTAGCAATGTAATGCAAAGTAGCAATGCAATGTAGAAATGTAGCAATGTAATGTTGCAATGTAGCAATGCAATTTCGCAATGTAGCAACGCAATGTTGCAATGTAGCAATGCAATGTTGCAATGTAGCAATGCAATGTTGCAATGTAGCAATGCAATGTTGCAATGTAGCAATGCAATATCGCAATGTAGCAACGCAATGTTGCAATGTAGCAATGCAATGTTGCAATGTAGCAATACAATGTTGCAATGTAGCAATGCAATGTTGCAATGTAGCAATGCAATGTTGCAATGTAGCAATGCAATGTTGCAATGTTGCAATGCAATGTAGCAATGTAGCAATGCAATGCAATGTAGCAATGCAATTCAAAGTAGCAATGCAATGTAGAAATGTAGCAATGTATTATTGCAATGTAGTAATGCAATATCGCAATTGTGCAACGCAATGTTGCAATGTAGCAATGCAATGTTGCAATGTAGCAATGCAATGTTGCAATGTAGCAATGCAATGTTGCAATGTAGCAATGCAATGTTGCAATGTTGCAATGTAGCACTACAATGTAGCAATGCAATGTAGCAATGTAGCGATGCAATGCAATGTAGCAATGCAATGTAGTAATGCAATGTAGCAACGTAGCAATGCAATGCAATGCAGCAATGCAATGCAAAGTAGCAATGCAATGTAGCAATATAGCGATGCAATGTAGCAATGTAGCTAGCAATGCAATGCAATGTAGCAATGCAATGCAATGCAGCAATGCAATGCAATGTGGCAATGCAATGCAATGTAGCGATGCAATGTAGCAATGTAGCAATGCAATGTTGAAATGTAGCAATGCAATGTTGCAATGTAGCAATGCAATGTTGCAATGTAGCAATGCAATGTTGCAATGTAGCAATGCAATGTTGCAATGTAGCAATGCAATGTTGCAATGTAGCAATGCAATGTTGCAATGTAGCAATGTAATGTTGCAATGTAGCAATGCAATGTTGCAATGTAGCAATGCAATGTTGCAATGTAGCAATGCAATGTTGCAATGTAGCAATCTAATGTTGCAATGTTGCAATGTTGCAATGTTGCAATGTTGCAATGGAGCAATGCAATGTTGCAATGGAGCAATGCAATGTTGCAATGAAGCAATGCAATGTTGCAATGTAGTAATGCAATGTTGCAATATAGCAATGTAATGTTGCAATGTAGCAATGCAACGCTGCAATGTAGCAATGCAACGTTGCAATGTAATAATGCAATGTTGTAATATAATAATGCAATGTTGCAATGTAGCAATGCAATGTTGCAATGTAGCAATGCAATTTTGCAATGTAGCAATGCAATGTTGCAAAGTAGCAATGCAATGTTGCAATGTAGCAACGCAATGTTGCAATGTAGCAATGCAATGTTGCAATGTAGCAATGCAATATCGCAATGTAGCAACGCAATGTTGCAATGTAGCAATGCAATGTTGCAATGTAGCAATGCAATGTTGCAATGTAGCAATGCAATGTTGCAATGTTGCAATGCAATGTAGCAATGTAGCAATGCAATGCAATGTAGCAATGCAATTCAAAGTAGCAATGCAATGTAGAAATGTAGCAATGTATTATTGCAATGTAGTAATGCAATATCGCAATGTAGCAACGCAATGTTGCAATGTAGCAATGCAATGTTGCAATGTAGCAATGCAATGTTGCAATGTAGCAATGCAATGTTGCAATGTAGCAATGCAATGTTGCAATGTAGCAATGCAATGTAGAAATGTAGCAATGTATTATTGCAATGTAGTAATGCAATATCGCAATGTTGCAATGTAGCACTACAATGTAGCAATGCAATGTAGCAATGTAGCGATGCAATGCAATGTAGCAATGCAATGTAGCAATGCAATGTAGCAATGCAATGTAGCAACGTAGCAATGCAATGCAATGCAGCAATGCAATGCAAAGTAGCAATGCAATGTAGCAATATAGCGATGCAATGTAGCAATGTAGCAATGCAATGCAATGTAGCAATGCAATGCAATGCAGCAATGCAATGCAATGTGGCAATGCAATGCAATGTAGCGATGCAATGTAGCAATGTAGCAATGCAATGTTGCAATGTAGCAATGCAATGTTGCAATGCAGCAATGCAATGTAGCAATGTAGCAATGCAATGCAATGTAGCAATGTAATGCAAAGTAGCAATGCAATGTAGAAATGTAGCAATGTAATGTTGCAATGTAGCAATGCAATTTCGCAATGTAGCAACGCAATGTTGCAATGTAGCAATGCAATGTTGCAATGTAGCAATGCAATGTTGCAATGTAGCAATGCAATGTTGCAATGTAGCAATGCAATATCGCAATGTAGCAACGCAATGTTGCAATGTAGCAATGCAATGTTGCAATGTAGCAATACAATGTTGCAATGTAGCAATGCAATGTTGCAATGTAGCAATGCAATGTTGCAATGTAGCAATGCAATGTTGCAATGTTGCAATGCAATGTAGCAATGTAGCAATGCAATGCAATGTAGCAATGCAATTCAAAGTAGCAATGCAATGTAGAAATGTAGCAATGTATTATTGCAATGTAGTAATGCAATATCGCAATGTAGCAACGCAATGTTGCAATGTAGCAATGCAATGTTGCAATGTAGCAATGCAATGTTGCAATGTAGCAATGCAATGTTGCAATGTAGCAATGCAATGTTGCAATGTTGCAATGTAGCACTACAATGTAGCAATGCAATGTAGCAATGTAGCGATGCAATGCAATGTAGCAATGCAATGTAGTAATGCAATGTAGCAACGTAGCAATGCAATGCAATGCAGCAATGCAATGCAAAGTAGCAATGCAATGTAGCAATATAGCGATGCAATGTAGCAATGTAGCTAGCAATGCAATGCAGTGTAGCAATGCAATGCAATGCAGCAATGCAATGCAATGTGGCAATGCAATGCAATGTAGCGATGCAATGTAGCAATGTAGCAATGCAATGTTGCAATGTAGCAATGCAATGTTGCAATGCAGCAATGCAATGTAGCAATGTAGCAATGCAATGCAATGTAGCAATGTAATGCAAAGTAGCAATGCAATGTAGAAATGTAGCAATGTAATGTTGCAATGTAGCAATGCAATTTCGCAATGTAGCAACGCAATGTTGCAATGTAGCAATGCAATGTTGCAATGTAGCAATGCAATGTTGCAATGTAGCAATGCAATGTTGCAATGTAGCAATGCAATGTTTCAATGTAGCAATGCAATGTTGCAATGCAATGTTGCAATGTAGCGATGCAATGTTGCAATGTAGCAATGCAATGTAGCAATGCAATATGGCAATGTAGCAATGCAATGTTGCAATGTAGCAATGCAATGTTGCAATGTAGCAATGCAATGTTGCAATGTAGTAATGCAATGTTGCAATCTAGCAATGTAATGTTGCAATGTAGCAATGCAATGTTGCAATGTAGCAATGCAATGTTGCAATGTAGCAATGCAATGTTGCAATGTAGCAATCTAATGTTGCAATGTAGAAATGCAATGTTATAATGTAGCAATGCAATGTAGCAATGTAGCAATGCAATGTAGCAATGTAGCAATACAATGTAGCAATGCAATGTAGCAATGCAATGTAGCAACGCAATGTAGCAATGCAATGCAATGTACTAATGCAATGTAGCAATGCAATGTAGTAACGCAACGTATCAATGCAATGCAATGTAGCAATGCAATGCAATGCAGCAATGCAATGTAATGTAGCAATGCAATGCAATGTAGCAATGCAATGCAATGTAGCAATGCAATGTTGCAATGTAGCAATGCAATGTTGCAATGTAGCAATGCAATGTCGCAATCTATCAACGCAATGTTGCAATGGAGCAATGCAATGTTGCCATGGAGCAATGCAATGTTGCAATGTAGCAGTGTAATGTTGCAATGTAGGAATGCAATGTTGCAATGTAGCACTGCAATGTAGCAATGCAATGTTGCAACGTAGCAATGCAATGTTGCAATGTAGCAATGCAATGTTGCAATGTAGCAATGCAATTTTGCAATGTAGCAATGCAATGTAGCAATGTAGCGATGCAATGTCGCAATCTATCAACGCAATGTTGCAATGGAGCAATGCAATGTTGCCATGGAGCAATGCAATGTTGCAATGTAGCAGTGTAATGTTGCAATGTAGGAATGCAATGTTGCAATGTAGCACTGCAATGTAGCAATGCAATGTTGCAACGTAGCAATGCAATGTTGCAATGTAGCAATGCAATGTTGCAATGTAGCAATGCAATTTTGCAATGTAGCAATGCAATGTAGCAATGTAGCGATGCAATGCAATGTAGCAATGCAATGTAGTAATGCAATGTAGCAACGTAGCAATGCAATGCAATGCAGCAATGCAATGCAAAGTAGCAATGCAATGTAGCAATATAGCGATGCAATGTAGCAATGTAGCTAGCAATGCAATGCAGTGTAGCAATGCAATGCAATGCAGCAATGCAATGCAATGTGGCAATGCAATGCAATGTAGCGATGCAATGTAGCAATGTAGCAATGCAATGTTGCAATGTAGCAATGCAATGTTGCAATGCAGCAATGCAATGTAGCAATGTAGCAATGCAATGCAATGTAGCAATGTAATGCAAAGTAGCAATGCAATGTAGAAATGTAGCAATGTAATGTTGCAATGTAGCAATGCAATTTCGCAATGTAGCAACGCAATGTTGCAATGTAGCAATGCAATGTTGCAATGTAGCAATGCAATGTTGCAATGTAGCAATGCAATGTTGCAATGTAGCAATGCAATGTTTCAATGTAGCAATGCAATGTTGCAATGTAGCGATGCAATGTTGCAATGTAGCAATGCAATGTAGCAATGCAATATGGCAATGTAGCAATGCAATGTTGCAATGTAGCAATGCAATGTTGCAATGTAGCAATGCAATGTTGCAATGTAGTAATGCAATGTTGCAATCTAGCAATGTAATGTTGCAATGTAGCAATGCAATGTTGCAATGTAGCAATGCAATGTTGCAATGTAGCAATGCAATGTTGCAATGTAGCAATCTAATGTTGCAATGTAGAAATGCAATGTTATAATGTAGCAATGCAATGTAGCAATGTAGCAATGCAATGTAGCAATGTAGCAATACAATGTAGCAATGCAATGTAGCAATGCAATGTAGCAACGCAATGTAGCAATGCAATGCAATGTACTAATGCAATGTAGCAATGCAATGTAGTAACGCAACGTATCAATGCAATGCAATGTAGCAATGCAATGCAATGCAGCAATGCAATGTAATGTAGCAATGCAATGCAATGTAGCAATGCAATGCAATGTAGCAATGCAATGTTGCAATGTAGCAATGCAATGTTGCAATGTAGCAATGCAATGTCGCAATCTATCAACGCAATGTTGCAATGGAGCAATGCAATGTTGCCATGGAGCAATGCAATGTTGCAATGTAGCAGTGTAATGTTGCAATGTAGGAATGCAATGTTGCAATGTAGCACTGCAATGTAGCAATGCAATGTTGCAACGTAGCAATGCAATGTTGCAATGTAGTAATGCAATGTTGCAATGTAGCAATGCAATTTTGCAATGTAGCAATGCAATGTTGCAATGTAGCAATGCAATGTTGCATGTAGCAATGCAATGTTGCAATGTAGCAATGCAATGTTTAAATGTAGCACTGCAATGTTGCAATGTAGCAATGCAATGTTGCAATGTAGCAATCTAATGTTGCAATGTAGAAATGCAATGTTATAATGTAGCAATGCAATGTAGCAATGTAGCAATGCAATGTAGCAATGTAGCAATACAATGCAGCAATGCAATGTAGCAATGCAATGTAGCAACGCAATGTAGCAATGCAATGCAATGTACTAATGCAATGTAGCAATGCAATGTAGTAACGCAACGTATCAATGCAATGCAATGTAGCAATGCAATGCAATGCAGCAATGCAATGTAATGTAGCAATGCAATGCAATGCAATGTAGCAATGCAATGCAATGTAGCAATGCAATGTTGCAATGTAGCAATGCAATGTTGCAATGTAGCAATGCAATGTCGCAATCTATCAACCCAATGTTGCAATGGAGCAATGTAATGTTGCAATGTAGCAATTCAATGTTGCAATGTAGCAATGCAATGTTGCAATGTAGCAATGCAATGTTGCAATGTAGCAATCTAATGTTGCAATGTAGAAATGCAATGTTATAATGTAGCAATGCAATGTAGCAATGTAGCAATGCAATGTAGCAATGTAGCAATGCAATGTAGCAATGCAATGTAGCAATGCAATGTAGCAATGCAATGTAGCAACGCAATGTAGCAATGCAATGCAATGTACTAATGCAATGTAGCAATGCAATGTAGTAACGCAACGTATCAATGCAATGCAATGTAGCAATGCAATGCAATGCAGCAATGCAATGTAATGTAGCAATGCAATGCAATGTAGCAATGCAATGCAATGTAGCAATGCAATGTTGCAATGTAGCAATGCAATGTTGCAATGTAGCAATGCAATGTTGCAATGTAGCAATGCAATGTCGCAATCTATCAACGCAATGTTGCAATGGAGCAATGCAATGTTGCCATGGAGCAATGCAATGTTGCAATGTAGCACTGCAATGTAGCAATGCAATGTTGCAACGTAGCAATGCAATGTTGCAATGTAGCAATGCAATGTTGCAATGTAGCAATGCAATTTTGCAATGTAGCAATGCAATGTTGCAATGTAGCAATGCAATGTTGCATGTAGCAATGCAATGTTGCAATGTAGCAATGCAATGTTTAAATGTAGCAATGCAATGTTGCAATGTAGCAATGCAATGTTGCAATGTAGCAATCTAATGTTGCAATGTAGAAATGCAATGTTGCAATGTAGAAATGCAATGTTGCAATGTAGCAATCTAATGTTGCCATGTGGAAATGCAATGTTATAATGTAGCAATGCAATGTAGCAATGTAGCAATGCAACGTAGCAATGTAGCAATGCAATGTAGCGATGTAGAAATGCAATACAATGTTATGCAATGTAGCAATGCAATACAATGTATAAATGCAATGTTGCAATGTAGCAATGTAATGTAGCAATGTAGCACTGCAATGTAGCAATGTAGAAATGTAGCAATGTAGCAATGTAATACAATGTAGAAATGCAAAGTAAAATGCAATGTTGCAATGCAGCAAAGCAATGTTGCAATGTTGCAATGTAGCAATGCAATGTTGCAAAGTAGCAATGCAATGTTGCAATGTAGCAATGCAATGCAGCAATGTAGCAATGCAATGTTGCAATGTAGCAATGCAATGTTGCAATGTAGCAATGCAATGTTGCAATGTAGCAAATTAATTTTGCTATGTAGCAATGCAATGTTGCAATGTAGCAATGCAATGTTGCAATGAAGCAATGCAATGTTGCAATGTTGCAATGTAGCAATGCAATGTTGCAATGGAGCAATGCAATGTTGCAATGTAGCAATGCAATGTTGCAATGTAGCAATGCAATGTTGCAATGTTGCAATGTTGCAATGTAGCAATGCAATGTTGCAATGTAGCAATGCAATGTTGCAATGTAGCAAATTAATTTTGCTATGTAGCAATGCAATGTTGCAATGTTGCAATGCAATGTTGCAATGAAGCAATGCAATGTTGCAATGTTGCAATGTAGCAATGCAATGTTGCAATGGGGCAATGCAATGTTGCAATGTAGCAATGCAATGTTGCAATGTAGCAATGCAATGTTGCAATTTAGCAATGTAATGTTGCAATATAGCAATGCAATGTTGCTATGTAGCAATGCAATGTTGCAATGTAGCAATGCAATGTTGCAATGCAATATGGCAATGTAGCAATGCAATGTAGTAATGCAATGTTGCAATGTAGCAATGCAATGTTGGAATGTAGCAATGTAATGTTGCAATGTAGCAATGCAATGTTGCAATGTAGCAATACAATGTTGCAATGTAGCAATGCAATGTTGCAATGTAGCAATCTAATGTTGCAATATAGAAATGCAATGTTGCAATGTAGAAATGCAATGTTGCAATGTAGAAATGCAATGTTGCATTGTAGCAACCTAATGTTGCCATGTGGAAATGAAATGTTATAATGTAGCAATGCAATGTAGCAATGTAGCAATGCAATGTAGCAATGTAGCAATGCAATGTTGCAATGCAGCAATGCAATGTAGCAATGCAATGTTGCAATGTAGCAATGCAATGTTGCAATGTAGCAATGCAATGTTGCAATGTAGCAATGCAATGTAGCAATGTAGCAATGCAATGTAGCAATATTGCAATGCAATGTTGCAATGTTGCAATGTAGCAATGTAGCAATGTAATGTTGCAATGTATCAATGCAATGTTGCAATGTAGCAATGCAATGTTGCAATGTAGCAATGCAATGTAGCAATGCAATGTTGCAATGTAGCAATCTAATGTTGCATTGTAGAAATGCAATGTTACAATGTAGCAATATAGCAATGCAATGTAGCAATGTAGCAATGAAATGTTGCAATGTAGCAATGCAATGTTGCAATGTAGCAATGCAATGTAGCAATGTAATGTTGTAATGTAGATTTGCAATGTTGCAATGTGGCAATATAGCAATGCAATGTAGCAATGTAGCAATGCAATGTAGCTATGTAACAATGCAATGTAGTAATGAAGCAATGCAATGTAGCAATGTAGCAATGCAATGTAGCAATCTAGCAATGCAATGTAGCAACGTAGCAATGCAACGTAGCAATGTAGCAATACAATGTAGCAATGTAACACTGCAATGTAGCAATATAGCAATGCAAGGTAGCAATGCAGCAATGCAATCTAGTAATATAGCAATGCAATGTAGCAATGCAATGCCATGTAGCAATGCAATGCAATGTAGTAATGCAATGCAATGCAGCAATGCAATACAATGTCTAAATGTGGCAATGCAATGTTGCAATGTAGCAATGTAATGTTGCAATGTGGCAATATAGCAATGCAATGTAGCAATGTAGCAATGCAATGTAGCAATGTAGCAATGCAATGTTGCAATGTAGCAATGCAATGTTGCAATGTAGCAATGTAGCAATGTAGCAATGCAATGTTGCAATGTAGCAATGCAATGTTGCAATGTAGCAATGCAATGTTGCAATGTTGCAATGTAGTAATGTTGCAATGTAGCAATGCAATGTAGCAATGTAGCAATGCAATGTAGCTATGTAACAATGCAATGTAGTAATGAAGCAATGCAATGTAGCAATGTAGCAATGCAATGTAGCAATCTAGCAATGCAATGTAGCAACGTAGCAATGCAACGTAGCAATGTAGCAATACAATGTAGCAATGTAACACTGCAATGTAGCAATATAGCAATGCAAGGTAGCAATGCAGCAATGCAATCTAGTAATATAGCAATGCAATGTAGCAATGCAATGCCATGTAGCAATGCAATGCAATGTAGTAATGCAATGCAATGCAGCAATGCAATACAATGTCTAAATGTGGCAATGCAATGTTGCAATGTAGCAATGTAATGTTGCAATGTGGCAATATAGCAATGCAATGTAGCAATGTAGCAATGCAATGTAGCAATGTAGCAATGCAATGTTGCAATGTAGCAATGCAATGTTGCAATGTAGCAATGTAGCAATGCAATGTTGCAATGTAGCAATCTAATGTTGCATTGTAGAAATGCAATGTTACAATGTAGCAATATAGCAATGCAATGTAGCAATGTAGCAATGAAATGTTGCAATGTAGCAATGCAATGTTGCAATGTAGCAATGCAATGTAGCAATGTAATGTTGTAATGTAGATTTGCAATGTTGCAATGTGGCAATATAGCAATGCAATGTAGCAATGTAGCAATGCAATGTAGCTATGTAACAATGCAATGTAGTAATGAAGCAATGCAATGTAGCAATGTAGCAATGCAATGTAGCAATCTAGCAATGCAATGTAGCAACGTAGCAATGCAACGTAGCAATGTAGCAATACAATGTAGCAATGTAACACTGCAATGTAGCAATATAGCAATGCAAGGTAGCAATGCAGCAATGCAATCTAGTAATATAGCAATGCAATGTAGCAATGCAATGCCATGTAGCAATGCAATGCAATGTAGTAATGCAATGCAATGCAGCAATGCAATACAATGTCTAAATGTGGCAATGCAATGTTGCAATGTAGCAATGTAATGTTGCAATGTGGCAATATACCAATGCAATGTAGCAATGTAGCAATGCAATGTAGCAATGTAGCAATGCAATGTTGCAATGTAGCAATGCAATGTTGCAATGTAGCAATGTAGCAATGTAGCAATGCAATGTTGCAATGTAGCAATGCAATGTTGCAATGTAGCAATGCAATGTTGCAATGTTGCAATGTAGTAATGTTGCAATGTAGCAATGCAATGTAGCAATGTAGCAATGCAATGTAGCTATGTAACAATGCAATGTAGTAATGAAGCAATGCAATGTAGCAATGTAGCAATGCAATGTAGCAATCTAGCAATGCAATGTAGCAACGTAGCAATGCAACGTAGCAATGTAGCAATACAATGTAGCAATGTAACACTGCAATGTAGCAATATAGCAATGCAAGGTAGCAATGCAGCAATGCAATCTAGTAATATAGCAATGCAATGTAGCAATGCAATGCCATGTAGCAATGCAATGCAATGTAGTAATGCAATGCAATGCAGCAATGCAATACAATGTCTAAATGTGGCAATGCAATGTTGCAATGTAGCAATGTAATGTTGCAATGTGGCAATATAGCAATGCAATGTAGCAATGTAGCAATGCAATGTAGCAATGTAGCAATGCAATGTTGCAATGTAGCAATGCAATGTTGCAATGTAGCAATGTAGCAATGTAGCAATGCAATGTTGCAATGTAGCAATGCAATGTTGCAATGTAGCAATGCAATGTTGCAATGTTGCAATGTAGTAATGTTGCAATGTAGTAATGTTGCAATGTAGCAATGCAATGTTGCAATGTAGCAATGCAATGTTGCAATGTTGCAATGCAATGTTGCAATGTAGCAATGCAATGTAGCAATGTAGCAATGCAATGTTGCAAATTAAGTAATAATGAAATGTTGCAATGTAGCAATGCAATGTTGCAATGTAGCAATACAAAGTAGCAATGTAGCAATGCAACGGTGCAATGTCGCAATGTAGCAATGCAATGTTGCAATGTAGCAATGCAATGTTGCAATGTTGCAATGCAGCAATGCAATGTTGCATTGTAGCAATGCAATGTAGCAATGTAGCAATGGAATGGAGCAATGTAGCAATGCAATGTAGCAATGTTGCAATGTAGCAATGCAATGTTGCAATGTAGCCATGCAATGTAGCAATGTAGCAATGCAATGTAGCAATGAAATGTTGCAATGTAGCAATGCAATGTTGCAATGTAACAATACAATGTTGCAATGTTGCAATGTAGCAATGCAATGTAGCAATGTACCAATGCAATGTAGCAATGTTGCAATGTAGCAATGCAATGTAGCGATGTAGCAATACAATGTAGCTAGCAATGTAGCAATGTAGCAATGCAATGTTACAATGTAACAATGCAATGTTGCAATGTAGCAATGTAATGTTGCAATGCAGCAATGCAATGTTGCAATGTAGCAATGCAATATAGCAATGTTGCAATGTAGCAATGCAATGTTGCAATGTAGCAATGCAATGTTGCAATGTAGCAATGCAATATTGCAATGTAGCAATGCAATGTTGCAATGTAGCAATGCAATTTTGCAATGTAGCAATGCAATGTTGCAATGTAGCATTGTAGCAATGTTGCAATGTAGCAATGTAGCAATGTAGCAATGCAATGTTGCAATGTAGCAGTGCAATATTGCAATGTAGCAATGTTATGTTGCAATGTAGAAATGCAATGTGGCAATACAGCAATGCAATGTTGCAATGTAGCAATGCAATGTAGCAATGTAGCAATGCAATGTAGCAATGTAGCAATGCAATGTAGCAATGTAACAATGCAATGTTTCAATGTAGCAATGCAATGTTTCAAGGTAGCAATGTAATGTTGCAATGTAGCTATGCAATGTTGCAATGAAGCAATGCAATGTAGCAATGTAGCAATGCAATGTAGCAATTTAGCAATGCAATGTAGCAATGCAATTTTGCAATGTAGCAATGTAGCAATGCAATGTTGCAATGTAGCAATGCAATGCAATGTAGCAATGAAATGTTTCAATGTAGCAATGTAATGTTACAATGTAGCAATGAAATGTTTCAATGTAGCAATGCAATGTTGCAATGTAGCAATGCAATGTTGCAATGTTGCAATGCAGCAATGCAATGTTGCAATGTAGCAATGCAATGTAGCAATGTAGCAATGGAATGTAGCAATGTAGCAATGCAATGTAGCAATGTTGCAATGTAGCAATGCAATGTTGCAATGTAGCCATGCAATGTAGCAATGTAGCAATGCAATGTAGCAATGAAATGTTGCAATGTAGCAATGCAATGTTGCAATGTAACAATACAATGTTGCAATGTTGCAATGTAGCAATGCAATGTAGCAATGTAGCAATGCAATGTAGCAATGTTGCAATGTAGCAATGCAATGTAGCAATGTAGCAATACAATGTAGCAATGTAGCAATGTAGCAATGCAATGTTACAATGTAGCAATGCAATGTTGCAATGTAGCAATGCAATGTTGCAATGTAGCAATGCAATGTTGCAATGTTGCAATGTATTAATGCAATGTTACAATGTAGCAAAGCAATGTAGCAATGCAATGTAACAATGCAAAGTAGCAATGTAGCAATGTATGTAGCAATGTAGCAATGTAATGTACATTGCAATGTAGCAATGCAATGTCGCAATATAGCAATGCAATGTTGCAATGTAGCAGTGCAATGTTGCATTGTAGCAATGCAATATTGCAATGTAGCAATGCAATTTTGAAATGTAGCAATGCAATGTTGCAATGTAGCAATGCAATGTAGCAATGTGGCAATGCAATATTGCAATGTAGCAATGCAATGTTGCAATGTAATGTTGCAATGTAGAAATGCAATGTTGCAATGTGGCAATATAGCAATGCAATGTAGCAATGTAGCAATACAATGTAGCAATGTAGCAATGCAATGTAGCAATGTAGCAATGCAATGTAGCAATATTGCAATGCAATGTTGCAATGTTGCAATGTAGCAATGTAGCAATGTAATGTTGCAATGTATCAATGCAATGTTGCAATGTAGCAATGCAATGTTGCAATGTAGCAATGCAATGTAGCAATGCAATGTTGCAATGTAGCAATCTAATGTTGCATTGTAGAAATGCAATGTTACAATGTAGCAATATAGCAATGCAATGTAGCAATGTAGCAATGAAATGTTGCAATGTAGCAATGCAATGTTGCAATGTAGCAATGCAATGTAGCAATGTAATGTTGCAATGTAGATTTGCAATGTTGCAATGTGGCAATATAGCAATGCAATGTAGCAATGTAGCAATGCAATGTAGCTACGTAACAATGCAATGTAGTAATGAAGCAATGCAATGTAGCAATGTAGCAATGCAATGTAGCAATCTAGCAATGCAATGTAGCAATGTAGCAATGCAATGTTGCAATGTAGCAATGCAATGCAATGTAGCAATGAAATGTTTCAATGTAGCAATGTAATGTTGCAATGTAGCAATGAACAGTTTCAATGTAGCAATGCAATGTTGCAATGTAGCAATGCAATGTTGCAATGTTGCAATGCAACAATGCAATGTTGCAATGTAGCAATGCAATGTAGCAATGTAGCAATGGAATGTAGCAATGTAGCAATGCAATGTAGCAATGTTGCAATGTAGCAATGCAATGTTGCAATGTAGCCATGCAATGTAGCAATGTAGCAATGCAATGTAGCAATGAAATGTTGCAATGTAGCAATGCAATGTTGCAATGTAACAATACAATGTTGCAATGTTCCAATGTAGCAATGCAATGTAGCAATGTAGCAATGCAATGTAGCAATGTTGCAATGTAGCAATGCAATGTAGCAATGTAGCAATACAATGTAGCAATGTAGCAATGTAGCAATGCAATGTTGCAATGTTGCAATGTAGCAATATAGCAATGCAATGTAGCAATGTAGCAATGAAATGTTGCAATGTAGCAATGCAATGTTGCAATGTAGCAATGCAGTGTAGCAATGTAATGTTGCAATGTAGATTTGCAATGTTGCAATGTGGCAATATAGCAATGCAATGTAGCAATGTAGCAATACAATGTAGCTATGTAACAATGCAATGTAGTAATGAAGCAATGCAATGTAGCAATGTAGCAATGCAATGTAGCAATCTAGCAATGCAATGTAGCAATGTAGCAATGCAACGTAGCAATGTAGAAATACAATGTAGCAATGTAACACTGCAATGTAGCAATATAGCAATGCAAGGTAGCAATGCAGCAATGCAATCTAGTAATATAGCAATGCAATGTAGCAATGCAATGCCGTGTAGCAATGCAATGCAATGTAGCAATGCAATGCAATGCAGCAATGCAATACAATGTCTAAATGTGGCAATGCAATGTTGCAATGTAGCAATGTAATGTTGCAATGTGGCAATAAAGCAATGCAATGTAGCAATGTAGCAATGTAATGTAGCAATGTAGCAATGCAATGTTGCAATGTAGCAATGCAATGTTGCAATGTAGCAATGTAGCAATGTAGCAATGCAATGTTGCAATGTAGCAATGCAATGTTGCAATGTAGCAATGCAATGTTGCAATTTTGCAATGTAGTAATGTTGCAATGTAGCAATGCAATGTTGCAATGTAGCAATGCAATTTTGCAATGTTGCAATGCAATGTTGCAATGTAGCAATGCAATGTAGCAATGTAGCAATGCAATGTTGCAAATTAAGTAATAATGAAATGTTGCAATGTAGCAATGCAATGTTGCAATGTAGCAATACAATGTAGCAATGTAGCAATGCAACGGTGCAATGTCGCAATGCAGCAATGCAATGTTGCAATGTAGCAATGCAATGTTGCAATGTTCCAATGCAGCAATGCAATGTTGCAATGTAGCAATGCAATGTAGCAATGTAGCAATGGAATGTAGCAATGTAGCAATGGAATGTAGCAATGTAGCAATGCAATGTAGCAATGTTGCAATGCAGCAATGCAATGTTGCAATGTAGCCATGCAATGTAGCAATGTAGCAATGCAATGTAGCAATGAAATGTTGCAATGTAGCAATGCAATGTTGCAATGTAACAATACAATGTTGCAATGTTGCAATGTAGCAATGCAATGTAGCAATGTAGCAATGCAATGTAGCAATGTTGCAATGTAGCAATGCAATGTAGCGATGTAGCAATACAATGTAGCTAGCAATGTAGCAATGTAGCAATGCAATGTTACAATGTAGCAATGCAATGTTGCAATGTAGCAATGCAATGTATCAATTTAGTAATGCAATGTTGCAATGTAGCAATGCAATGTTGCAATGTTGCAATGTATTAATGCAATGTTACAATGTAGCAAAGCAATGTAGCAATGCAATGTAACAATGCAAAGTAGCAATGTAGCAATGTAATGTAGCAATGTAGCAATGTAATGTACAATGCAATGTAGCAATGCAATGTCGCAATGTAGCAATGCAATGTTGCAATGTAGCAGTGCAATATTGCATTGTAGCAATGCAATATTGCAATGTAGCAATGCAATGTTGCAATGTAGCAATGTAATGTTGCAATGTAGCAATGAACAGTTTCAATGTAGCAATGCAATGTTGCAATGTAGCAATGCAATGTTGCAATGTTGCAATGCAACAATGCAATGTTGCAATGTAGCAATGCAATGTAGCAATGTAGCAATGGAATGTAGCAATGTAGCAATGCAATGTAGCAATGTTGCAATGTAGCAATGCAATGTTGCAATGTAGCCATGCAATGTAGCAATGTAGCAATGCAATGTAGCAATGAAATGTTGCAATGTAGCAATGCAATGTTGCAATGTAACAATACAATGTTGCAATGTTCCAATGTAGCAATGCAATGTAGCAATGTAGCAATGCAATGTAGCAATGTTGCAATGTAGCAATGCAATGTAGCAATGTAGCAATACAATGTAGCAATGTAGCAATGTAGCAATGCAATGTTGCAATGTTGCAATGTAGCAATATAGCAATGCAATGTAGCAATGTAGCAATGAAATGTTGCAATGTAGCAATGCAATGTTGCAATGTAGCAATGCAGTGTAGCAATGTAATGTTGCAATGTAGATTTGCAATGTTGCAATGTGGCAATATAGCAATGCAATGTAGCAATGTAGCAATGCAATGTAGCTATGTAACAATGCAATGTAGTAATGAAGCAATGCAATGTAGCAATGTAGCAATGCAATGTAGCAATCTAGCAATGCAATGTAGCAATGTAGCAATGCAACGTAGCAATGTAGAAATACAATGTAGCAATGTAACACTGCAATGTAGCAATATAGCAATGCAAGGTAGCAATGCAGCAATGCAATCTAGTAATATAGCAATGCAATGTAGCAATGCAATGCCGTGTAGCAATGCAATGCAATGTAGCAATGCAATGCAATGCAGCAATGCAATACAATGTCTAAATGTGGCAATGCAATGTTGCAATGTAGCAATGTAATGTTGCAATGTGGCAATAAAGCAATGCAATGTAGCAATGTAGCAATGTAATGTAGCAATGTAGCAATGCAATGTTGCAATGTAGCAATGCAATGTTGCAATGTAGCAATGTAGCAATGTAGCAATGCAATGTTGCAATGTAGCAATGCAATGTTGCAATGTAGCAATGCAATGTTGCAATTTTGCAATGTAGTAATGTTGCAATGTAGCAATGCAATGTTGCAATGTAGCAATGCAATTTTGCAATGTTGCAATGCAATGTTGCAATGTAGCAATGCAATGTAGCAATGTAGCAATGCAATGTTGCAAATTAAGTAATAATGAAATGTTGCAATGTAGCAATGCAATGTTGCAATGTAGCAATACAATGTAGCAATGTAGCAATGCAACGGTGCAATGTCGCAATGCAGCAATGCAATGTTGCAATGTAGCAATGCAATGTTGCAATGTTCCAATGCAGCAATGCAATGTTGCAATGTAGCAATGCAATGTAGCAATGTAGCAATGGAATGTAGCAATGTAGCAATGGAATGTAGCAATGTAGCAATGCAATGTAGCAATGTTGCAATGCAGCAATGCAATGTTGCAATGTAGCCATGCAATGTAGCAATGTAGCAATGCAATGTAGCAATGAAATGTTGCAATGTAGCAATGCAATGTTGCAATGTAACAATACAATGTTGCAATGTTGCAATGTAGCAATGCAATGTAGCAATGTAGCAATGCAATGTAGCAATGTTGCAATGTAGCAATGCAATGTAGCGATGTAGCAATACAATGTAGCTAGCAATGTAGCAATGTAGCAATGCAATGTTACAATGTAGCAATGCAATGTTGCAATGTAGCAATGCAATGTATCAATTTAGTAATGCAATGTTGCAATGTAGCAATGCAATGTTGCAATGTTGCAATGTATTAATGCAATGTTACAATGTAGCAAAGCAATGTAGCAATGCAATGTAACAATGCAAAGTAGCAATGTAGCAATGTAATGTAGCAATGTAGCAATGTAATGTACAATGCAATGTAGCAATGCAATGTCGCAATGTAGCAATGCAATGTTGCAATGTAGCAGTGCAATATTGCATTGTAGCAATGCAATATTGCAATGTAGCAATGCAATGTTGCAATGTAGCAATCTAATGTTGCAATGTAGCAATGCAATGTTACAATGTAGCAATATAGCAGTGCAATGTAGCAATGTAGCAATGCAATGTTGCAATGTAGCAATGCAATGTTGCAATTTAGCAATGCAATGTTGCAATGTAGCAATGCAATGTTGCAATGGGGCAATGCAATGTTGCAATGTAGCAATGCAATGTTGCAATGTAGCAATGCAATGTTGCAATGTAGCAATGTAATGTTGCAATATAGCAATGCAATGTTGCTATGTAGCAATGCAATGTTGCAATGTAGCAATGCAATGTTGCAATGCAATATGGCAATGTAGCAATGCAATGTAGCAATGCAATGTTGCAATGTAGCAATGCAATGTTGGAATGTAGCAATGTAATGTTGCAATGTAGCAATGCAATGTTGCAATGTAGCAATGCAATGTTGCAATGTAGCAATGCAATGTTGCAATGTAGCAATCTAATGTTGCAATATAGAAATGCAATGTTGCAATGTAGAAATGCAATGTTGCAATGTAGAAATGCAATGTTGCATTGTAGCAACCTAATGTTGCCATGTGGAAATGAAATGTTATAATGTAGCAATGCAATGTAGCAATGTAGCAATGCAATGTAGCAATGTAGCAATGCAATGTTGCAATGCAGCAATGCAATGTAGCAATGCAATGTTGCAATGTAGCAATGCAATGTTGCAATGTAGCAATGCAATGTTGCAATGTAGCAATGCAATGTAGCAATGTAGCAATGCAATGTAGCAATGTAGCAATGCAATGTAGCAATATTGCAATGCAATGTTGCAATGTTGCAATGTAGCAATGTAGCAATGTAATGTTGCAATGTATCAATGCAATGTTGCAATGTAGCAATGCAATGTTGCAATGTAGCAATGCAATGTAGCAATGCAATGTTGCAATGTAGCAATCTAATGTTGCATTGTAGAAATGCAATGTTACAATGTAGCAATATAGCAATGCAATGTAGCAATGTAGCAATGAAATGTTGCAATGTAGCAATGCAATGTTGCAATGTAGCAATGCAATGTAGCAATGTAATGTTGTAATGTAGATTTGCAATGTTGCAATGTGGCAATATAGCAATGCAATATAGCAATGTAGCAATGCAATGTAGCTATGTAACAATGCAATGTAGTAATGAAGCAATGCAATGTAGCAATGTAGCAATGCAATGTAGCAATCTAGCAATGCAATGTAGCAATGTAGCAATGCAACGTAGCAATGTAGCAATACAATGTAGCAATGTAACACTGCAATGTAGCAATATAGCAATGCAAGGTAGCAATGCAGCAATGCAATCTAGTAATATAGCAATGCAATGTAGCAATGCAATGCCATGTAGCAATGCAATGCAATGTAGTAATTGCAATGTAGTAATGTTGCAATGTAGCAATGCAATGTTGCAATGTAGCAATGCAATTTTGCAATGTTGCAATGCAATGTTGCAATGTAGCAATGCAATGTAGCAATGTAGCAATGCAATGTTGCAAATTAAGTAATAATGAAATGTTGCAATGTAGCAATGCAATGTTGCAATGTAGCAATACAATGTAGCAATGTAGCAATGCAACGGTGCAATGTCGCAATGCAGCAATGCAATGTTGCAATGTAGCAATGCAATGTTGCAATGTTGCAATGCAGCAATGCAATGTTGCAATGTAGCAATGCAATGTAGCAATGTAGCAATGGAATGTAGCAATGTAGCAATGCAATGTAGCAATGTTGCAATGCAGCAATGCAATGTTGCAATGTAGCCATGCAATGTAGCAATGTAGCAATGCAATGTAGCAATGAAATGTTGCAATGTAGCAATGCAATGTTGCAATGTAACAATACAATGTTGCAATGTTGCAATGTAGCAATGCAATGTAGCAATGTAGCAATGCAATGTAGCAATGTTGCAATGTAGCAATGCAATGTAGCGATGTAGCAATACAATGTTGCTAGCAATGTAGCAATGTAGCAATGCAATGTTACAATGTAGCAATGCAATGTTGCAATGTAGCAATGCAATGTATCAATTTAGTAATGCAATGTTGCAATGTAGCAATGCAATGTTGCAATGTTGCAATGTATTAATGCAATGTTACAATGTAGCAAAGCAATGTAGCAATGCAATGTAACAATGCAAAGTAGCAATGTAGCAATGTAATGTAGCAATGTAGCAATGTAATGTACAATGCAATGTAGCAATGCAATGTCGCAATGTAGCAATGCAATGTTGCAATGTAGCAGTGCAATATTGCATTGTAGCAATGCAATATTGCAATGTAGCAATGCAATGTTGCAATGTAGCAATCTAATGTTGCAATGTAGCAATGCAATGTTACAATGTAGCAATATAGCAGTGCAATGTAGCAATGTAGCAATGCAATGTTGCAATGTAGCAATGCAATGTTGCAATGTAGCAATGCAATGTAGCAATGTAGCAATGCAATGTTGCAATGTAGCAATGCAATGTTGCAACGTGGCAATGCAATGTTGCAATGTAGCAATGCAATGTTGCAATGTAGCAATGCAATGTTGCAATGTAGCAATGCAATGTTGCAATGTAGCACTGCAATGTAGCAATGTAGAAATGTAGCAATGTAGCAATGTAATACAATGTAGAAATGCAAAGTAAAATGCAATGTTGCAATGCAGCAAAGCAATGTTGCAATGTTGCAATGTAGCAATGCAATGTTGCAAAGTAGCAATGCAATGTTGCAATGTAGCAATGCAATGCAGCAATGTAGCAATGCAATGTTGCAATGTAGCAATGCAATGTTGCAATGTAGCAATGCAATGTTGCAATGTAGCAAATTAATTTTGCTATGTAGCAATGCAATGTTGCAATGTAGCAATGCAATGTTACAATGAAGCAATGCAATGTTGCAATGTTGCAATGTAGCAATGCAATGTTGCAATGTAGCAATGCAATGTTGCAATGTAGCAATGCAATGTTGCAATGTAGCAAATTAATTTTGCTATGTAGCAATGCAATGTTGCAATGTAGCAATGCAATGTTGCAATGTAGCAATGCAATGTTGCAATGTAGCAATGCAATGTTGCAATGTTGCAGTGTAGCAATGCAATGTTGCAATGGGGCAATGCAATGTTGCAATGTAGCAATGCAATGTTGCAATGTAGCAATGTAATGTTGCAATATAGCAATGCAATGTTGCTATGTAGCAATGCAATGTTGCAATGTAGCAATGCAATGTTGCAATGCAATATGGAAATGTAGCAATGCAATGTAGCAATGCAATGTTGCAATGTAGCAATGCAATGTTGGAATGTAGCAATGTAATGTTGCAATGTAGCAATGCAATGTTGCAATGTAGCAATGCAATGTTGCAATGTAGCAATGCAATGTTGCAATGTAGCAATCTAATGTTGCAATATAGAAATGCAATGTTGCAATGTAGAAATGCAATGTTGCAATGTAGAAATGCAATGTTGCATTGTAGCAACCTAATGTTGTCATGTGGAAATGAAATGTTATAATGTAGCAATGCAATGTAGCAATGTAGCATTGCAATGTAGCAATGTAGCAATGCAATGTTGCAATGCAGCAATGCAATGTAGCAATGCAATGTTGCAATGTAGCAATGCAATGTTGCAATGTAGCAATGCAATGTTGCAATGTAGCAATGCAATGTAGCAATGTAGCAATGCAATGTAGCAATGTAGCAATGCAATGTAGCAATATTGCAATGCAATGTTGCAATGTTGCAATGTAGCAATGTAGCAATGTAATGTTGCAATGTATCAATGCAATGTTGCAATGTAGCAATGCAATGTTGCAATGTAGCAATGCAATGTTGCAATGTAGCAATGCAATGTAGCAATGCAATGTTGCAATGTAGCAATCTAATGTTGCATTGTAGAAATGCAATGTTACAATGTAGCAATATAGCAATGCAATGTAGCAATGTAGCAATGAAATGTTGCAATGTAGCAATGCAATGTTGCAATGTAGCAATGCAATGTAGCAATGTAATGTTGTAATGTAGAATGTGGCAATATAGCAATGCAATGTAGCAATGTAGCAATGCAATGTAGCTATGTAACAATGCAATGTAGTAATGAAGCAATGCAATGTAGCAATGTAGCAATGCAATGTAGCAATCTAGCAATGCAATGTAGCAATGTAGCAATGCAACGTAGCAATGTAGCAATACAATGTAGCAATGTAACACTGCAATGTAGCAATATAGCAATGCAAGGTAGCAATGCAGCAATGCAATCTAGTAATATAGCAATGCAATGTAACAATGCAATGCCATGTAGCAATGCAATGCAATGTAGTAATGCAATGCAATGCAGCAATGCAATACAATGTCTAAATGTGGCAATGCAATGTTGCAATGTAGCAATGTAATGTTGCAATATGGCAATATAGCAATGCAATGTAGCAATGTAGCAATGCAATGTAGCAATGTAGCAATGCAATGTTGCAATGTAGCAATGCAATGTTGCAATGTAGCAATGTAGCAATGTAGCAATGCAATGTTGCAATGTAGCAATGCAATGTAACAATGCAAAGTAGCAATGTAGCAATGTATGTAGCAATGTAGCAATGTAATGTACATTGCAATGTAGCAATGCAATGTCGCAATATAGCAATGCAATGTTGCAATGTAGCAGTGCAATGTTGCATTGTAGCAATGCAATATTGCAATGTAGCAATGCAATTTTGAAATGTAGCAATGCAATGTTGCAATGTAGCAATGCAATGTAGCAATGTGGCAATGCAATATTGCAATGTAGCAATGCAATGTTGCAATGTAATGTTGCAATGTAGAAATGCAATGTTGCAATGTGGCAATATAGCAATGCAATGTAGCAATGTAGCAATACAATGTAGCAATGTAGCAATGCAATGTAGCAATGTAGCAATGCAATGTAGCAATATTGCAATGCAATGTTGCAATGTTGCAATGTAGCAATGTAGCAATGTAATGTTGCAATGTATCAATGCAATGTTGCAATGTAGCAATGCAATGTTGCAATGTAGCAATGCAATGTAGCAATGCAATGTTGCAATGTAGCAATCTAATGTTGCATTGTAGAAATGCAATGTTACAATGTAGCAATATAGCAATGCAATGTAGCAATGTAGCAATGAAATGTTGCAATGTAGCAATGCAATGTTGCAATGTAGCAATGCAATGTAGCAATGTAATGTTGCAATGTAGATTTGCAATGTTGCAATGTGGCAATATAGCAATGCAATGTAGCAATGTAGCAATGCAATGTAGCTACGTAACAATGCAATGTAGTAATGAAGCAATGCAATGTAGCAATGTAGCAATGCAATGTAGCAATCTAGCAATGCAATGTAGCAATGTAGCAATGCAATGTTGCAATGTAGCAATGCAATGCAATGTAGCAATGAAATGTTTCAATGTAGCAATGTAATGTTGCAATGTAGCAATGAACAGTTTCAATGTAGCAATGCAATGTTGCAATGTAGCAATGCAATGTTGCAATGTTGCAATGCAACAATGCAATGTTGCAATGTAGCAATGCAATGTAGCAATGTAGCAATGGAATGTAGCAATGTAGCAATGCAATGTAGCAATGTTGCAATGTAGCAATGCAATGTTGCAATGTAGCCATGCAATGTAGCAATGTAGCAATGCAATGTAGCAATGAAATGTTGCAATGTAGCAATGCAATGTTGCAATGTAACAATACAATGTTGCAATGTTCCAATGTAGCAATGCAATGTAGCAATGTAGCAATGCAATGTAGCAATGTTGCAATGTAGCAATGCAATGTAGCAATGTAGCAATACAATGTAGCAATGTAGCAATGTAGCAATGCAATGTTGCAATGTTGCAATGTAGCAATATAGCAATGCAATGTAGCAATGTAGCAATGAAATGTTGCAATGTAGCAATGCAATGTTGCAATGTAGCAATGCAGTGTAGCAATGTAATGTTGCAATGTAGATTTGCAATGTTGCAATGTGGCAATATAGCAATGCAATGTAGCAATGTAGCAATACAATGTAGCTATGTAACAATGCAATGTAGTAATGAAGCAATGCAATGTAGCAATGTAGCAATGCAATGTAGCAATCTAGCAATGCAATGTAGCAATGTAGCAATGCAACGTAGCAATGTAGAAATACAATGTAGCAATGTAACACTGCAATGTAGCAATATAGCAATGCAAGGTAGCAATGCAGCAATGCAATCTAGTAATATAGCAATGCAATGTAGCAATGCAATGCCGTGTAGCAATGCAATGCAATGTAGCAATGCAATGCAATGCAGCAATGCAATACAATGTCTAAATGTGGCAATGCAATGTTGCAATGTAGCAATGTAATGTTGCAATGTGGCAATAAAGCAATGCAATGTAGCAATGTAGCAATGTAATGTAGCAATGTAGCAATGCAATGTTGCAATGTAGCAATGCAATGTTGCAATGTAGCAATGTAGCAATGTAGCAATGCAATGTTGCAATGTAGCAATGCAATGTTGCAATGTAGCAATGCAATGTTGCAATTTTGCAATGTAGTAATGTTGCAATGTAGCAATGCAATGTTGCAATGTAGCAATGCAATTTTGCAATGTTGCAATGCAATGTTGCAATGTAGCAATGCAATGTAGCAATGTAGCAATGCAATGTTGCAAATTAAGTAATAATGAAATGTTGCAATGTAGCAATGCAATGTTGCAATGTAGCAATACAATGTAGCAATGTAGCAATGCAACGGTGCAATGTCGCAATGCAGCAATGCAATGTTGCAATGTAGCAATGCAATGTTGCAATGTTCCAATGCAGCAATGCAATGTTGCAATGTAGCAATGCAATGTAGCAATGTAGCAATGGAATGTAGCAATGTAGCAATGGAATGTAGCAATGTAGCAATGCAATGTAGCAATGTTGCAATGCAGCAATGCAATGTTGCAATGTAGCCATGCAATGTAGCAATGTAGCAATGCAATGTAGCAATGAAATGTTGCAATGTAGCAATGCAATGTTGCAATGTAACAATACAATGTTGCAATGTTGCAATGTAGCAATGCAATGTAGCAATGTAGCAATGCAATGTAGCAATGTTGCAATGTAGCAATGCAATGTAGCGATGTAGCAATACAATGTAGCTAGCAATGTAGCAATGTAGCAATGCAATGTTACAATGTAGCAATGCAATGTTGCAATGTAGCAATGCAATGTATCAATTTAGTAATGCAATGTTGCAATGTAGCAATGCAATGTTGCAATGTTGCAATGTATTAATGCAATGTTACAATGTAGCAAAGCAATGTAGCAATGCAATGTAACAATGCAAAGTAGCAATGTAGCAATGTAATGTAGCAATGTAGCAATGTAATGTACAATGCAATGTAGCAATGCAATGTCGCAATGTAGCAATGCAATGTTGCAATGTAGCAGTGCAATATTGCATTGTAGCAATGCAATATTGCAATGTAGCAATGCAATGTTGCAATGTAGCAATGTAATGTTGCAATGTAGCAATGAACAGTTTCAATGTAGCAATGCAATGTTGCAATGTAGCAATGCAATGTTGCAATGTTGCAATGCAACAATGCAATGTTGCAATGTAGCAATGCAATGTAGCAATGTAGCAATGGAATGTAGCAATGTAGCAATGCAATGTAGCAATGTTGCAATGTAGCAATGCAATGTTGCAATGTAGCCATGCAATGTAGCAATGTAGCAATGCAATGTAGCAATGAAATGTTGCAATGTAGCAATGCAATGTTGCAATGTAACAATACAATGTTGCAATGTTCCAATGTAGCAATGCAATGTAGCAATGTAGCAATGCAATGTAGCAATGTTGCAATGTAGCAATGCAATGTAGCAATGTAGCAATACAATGTAGCAATGTAGCAATGTAGCAATGCAATGTTGCAATGTTGCAATGTAGCAATATAGCAATGCAATGTAGCAATGTAGCAATGAAATGTTGCAATGTAGCAATGCAATGTTGCAATGTAGCAATGCAGTGTAGCAATGTAATGTTGCAATGTAGATTTGCAATGTTGCAATGTGGCAATATAGCAATGCAATGTAGCAATGTAGCAATGCAATGTAGCTATGTAACAATGCAATGTAGTAATGAAGCAATGCAATGTAGCAATGTAGCAATGCAATGTAGCAATCTAGCAATGCAATGTAGCAATGTAGCAATGCAACGTAGCAATGTAGAAATACAATGTAGCAATGTAACACTGCAATGTAGCAATATAGCAATGCAAGGTAGCAATGCAGCAATGCAATCTAGTAATATAGCAATGCAATGTAGCAATGCAATGCCGTGTAGCAATGCAATGCAATGTAGCAATGCAATGCAATGCAGCAATGCAATACAATGTCTAAATGTGGCAATGCAATGTTGCAATGTAGCAATGTAATGTTGCAATGTGGCAATAAAGCAATGCAATGTAGCAATGTAGCAATGTAATGTAGCAATGTAGCAATGCAATGTTGCAATGTAGCAATGCAATGTTGCAATGTAGCAATGTAGCAATGTAGCAATGCAATGTTGCAATGTAGCAATGCAATGTTGCAATGTAGCAATGCAATGTTGCAATTTTGCAATGTAGTAATGTTGCAATGTAGCAATGCAATGTTGCAATGTAGCAATGCAATTTTGCAATGTTGCAATGCAATGTTGCAATGTAGCAATGCAATGTAGCAATGTAGCAATGCAATGTTGCAAATTAAGTAATAATGAAATGTTGCAATGTAGCAATGCAATGTTGCAATGTAGCAATACAATGTAGCAATGTAGCAATGCAACGGTGCAATGTCGCAATGCAGCAATGCAATGTTGCAATGTAGCAATGCAATGTTGCAATGTTCCAATGCAGCAATGCAATGTTGCAATGTAGCAATGCAATGTAGCAATGTAGCAATGGAATGTAGCAATGTAGCAATGGAATGTAGCAATGTAGCAATGCAATGTAGCAATGTTGCAATGCAGCAATGCAATGTTGCAATGTAGCCATGCAATGTAGCAATGTAGCAATGCAATGTAGCAATGAAATGTTGCAATGTAGCAATGCAATGTTGCAATGTAACAATACAATGTTGCAATGTTGCAATGTAGCAATGCAATGTAGCAATGTAGCAATGCAATGTAGCAATGTTGCAATGTAGCAATGCAATGTAGCGATGTAGCAATACAATGTAGCTAGCAATGTAGCAATGTAGCAATGCAATGTTACAATGTAGCAATGCAATGTTGCAATGTAGCAATGCAATGTATCAATTTAGTAATGCAATGTTGCAATGTAGCAATGCAATGTTGCAATGTTGCAATGTATTAATGCAATGTTACAATGTAGCAAAGCAATGTAGCAATGCAATGTAACAATGCAAAGTAGCAATGTAGCAATGTAATGTAGCAATGTAGCAATGTAATGTACAATGCAATGTAGCAATGCAATGTCGCAATGTAGCAATGCAATGTTGCAATGTAGCAGTGCAATATTGCATTGTAGCAATGCAATATTGCAATGTAGCAATGCAATGTTGCAATGTAGCAATCTAATGTTGCAATGTAGCAATGCAATGTTACAATGTAGCAATATAGCAGTGCAATGTAGCAATGTAGCAATGCAATGTTGCAATGTAGCAATGCAATGTTGCAATTTAGCAATGCAATGTTGCAATGTAGCAATGCAAT
Organism: Chrysogorgia sp. JL179-B06; assembly: GCA_035772405.1. Lineage (NCBI taxonomy): Eukaryota > Metazoa > Cnidaria > Anthozoa > Scleralcyonacea > Chrysogorgiidae > Chrysogorgia > Chrysogorgia sp. JL179-B06. The sequence goes on along the minus strand of JAYKKM010000132.1, from coordinate 420,314 downwards.
GTTGCAATGGGGCAATGCAATGTTGCAATGTAGCAATGCAATGTTGCAATGTAGCAATGCAATGTTGCAATGTAGCAATGTAATGTTGCAATATAGCAATGCAATGTTGCTATGTAGCAATGCAATGTTGCAATGTAGCAATGCAATGTTGCAATGCAATATGGCAATGTAGCAATGCAATGTAGCAATGCAATGTTGCAATGTAGCAATGCAATGTTGGAATGTAGCAATGTAATGTTGCAATGTAGCAATGCAATGTTGCAATGTAGCAATGCAATGTTGCAATGTAGCAATGCAATGTTGCAATGTAGCAATCTAATGTTGCAATATAGAAATGCAATGTTGCAATGTAGAAATGCAATGTTGCAATGTAGAAATGCAATGTTGCATTGTAGCAACCTAATGTTGCCATGTGGAAATGAAATGTTATAATGTAGCAATGCAATGTAGCAATGTAGCAATGCAATGTAGCAATGTAGCAATGCAATGTTGCAATGCAGCAATGCAATGTAGCAATGCAATGTTGCAATGTAGCAATGCAATGTTGCAATGTAGCAATGCAATGTTGCAATGTAGCAATGCAATGTAGCAATGTAGCAATGCAATGTAGCAATGTAGCAATGCAATGTAGCAATATTGCAATGCAATGTTGCAATGTTGCAATGTAGCAATGTAGCAATGTAATGTTGCAATGTATCAATGCAATGTTGCAATGTAGCAATGCAATGTTGCAATGTAGCAATGCAATGTAGCAATGCAATGTTGCAATGTAGCAATCTAATGTTGCATTGTAGAAATGCAATGTTACAATGTAGCAATATAGCAATGCAATGTAGCAATGTAGCAATGAAATGTTGCAATGTAGCAATGCAATGTTGCAATGTAGCAATGCAATGTAGCAATGTAATGTTGTAATGTAGATTTGCAATGTTGCAATGTGGCAATATAGCAATGCAATATAGCAATGTAGCAATGCAATGTAGCTATGTAACAATGCAATGTAGTAATGAAGCAATGCAATGTAGCAATGTAGCAATGCAATGTAGCAATCTAGCAATGCAATGTAGCAATGTAGCAATGCAACGTAGCAATGTAGCAATACAATGTAGCAATGTAACACTGCAATGTAGCAATATAGCAATGCAAGGTAGCAATGCAGCAATGCAATCTAGTAATATAGCAATGCAATGTAGCAATGCAATGCCATGTAGCAATGCAATGCAATGTAGTAATTGCAATGTAGTAATGTTGCAATGTAGCAATGCAATGTTGCAATGTAGCAATGCAATTTTGCAATGTTGCAATGCAATGTTGCAATGTAGCAATGCAATGTAGCAATGTAGCAATGCAATGTTGCAAATTAAGTAATAATGAAATGTTGCAATGTAGCAATGCAATGTTGCAATGTAGCAATACAATGTAGCAATGTAGCAATGCAACGGTGCAATGTCGCAATGCAGCAATGCAATGTTGCAATGTAGCAATGCAATGTTGCAATGTTGCAATGCAGCAATGCAATGTTGCAATGTAGCAATGCAATGTAGCAATGTAGCAATGGAATGTAGCAATGTAGCAATGCAATGTAGCAATGTTGCAATGCAGCAATGCAATGTTGCAATGTAGCCATGCAATGTAGCAATGTAGCAATGCAATGTAGCAATGAAATGTTGCAATGTAGCAATGCAATGTTGCAATGTAACAATACAATGTTGCAATGTTGCAATGTAGCAATGCAATGTAGCAATGTAGCAATGCAATGTAGCAATGTTGCAATGTAGCAATGCAATGTAGCGATGTAGCAATACAATGTTGCTAGCAATGTAGCAATGTAGCAATGCAATGTTACAATGTAGCAATGCAATGTTGCAATGTAGCAATGCAATGTATCAATTTAGTAATGCAATGTTGCAATGTAGCAATGCAATGTTGCAATGTTGCAATGTATTAATGCAATGTTACAATGTAGCAAAGCAATGTAGCAATGCAATGTAACAATGCAAAGTAGCAATGTAGCAATGTAATGTAGCAATGTAGCAATGTAATGTACAATGCAATGTAGCAATGCAATGTCGCAATGTAGCAATGCAATGTTGCAATGTAGCAGTGCAATATTGCATTGTAGCAATGCAATATTGCAATGTAGCAATGCAATGTTGCAATGTAGCAATCTAATGTTGCAATGTAGCAATGCAATGTTACAATGTAGCAATATAGCAGTGCAATGTAGCAATGTAGCAATGCAATGTTGCAATGTAGCAATGCAATGTTGCAATGTAGCAATGCAATGTAGCAATGTAGCAATGCAATGTTGCAATGTAGCAATGCAATGTTGCAACGTGGCAATGCAATGTTGCAATGTAGCAATGCAATGTTGCAATGTAGCAATGCAATGTTGCAATGTAGCAATGCAATGTTGCAATGTAGCACTGCAATGTAGCAATGTAGAAATGTAGCAATGTAGCAATGTAATACAATGTAGAAATGCAAAGTAAAATGCAATGTTGCAATGCAGCAAAGCAATGTTGCAATGTTGCAATGTAGCAATGCAATGTTGCAAAGTAGCAATGCAATGTTGCAATGTAGCAATGCAATGCAGCAATGTAGCAATGCAATGTTGCAATGTAGCAATGCAATGTTGCAATGTAGCAATGCAATGTTGCAATGTAGCAAATTAATTTTGCTATGTAGCAATGCAATGTTGCAATGTAGCAATGCAATGTTACAATGAAGCAATGCAATGTTGCAATGTTGCAATGTAGCAATGCAATGTTGCAATGTAGCAATGCAATGTTGCAATGTAGCAATGCAATGTTGCAATGTAGCAAATTAATTTTGCTATGTAGCAATGCAATGTTGCAATGTAGCAATGCAATGTTGCAATGTAGCAATGCAATGTTGCAATGTAGCAATGCAATGTTGCAATGTTGCAGTGTAGCAATGCAATGTTGCAATGGGGCAATGCAATGTTGCAATGTAGCAATGCAATGTTGCAATGTAGCAATGTAATGTTGCAATATAGCAATGCAATGTTGCTATGTAGCAATGCAATGTTGCAATGTAGCAATGCAATGTTGCAATGCAATATGGAAATGTAGCAATGCAATGTAGCAATGCAATGTTGCAATGTAGCAATGCAATGTTGGAATGTAGCAATGTAATGTTGCAATGTAGCAATGCAATGTTGCAATGTAGCAATGCAATGTTGCAATGTAGCAATGCAATGTTGCAATGTAGCAATCTAATGTTGCAATATAGAAATGCAATGTTGCAATGTAGAAATGCAATGTTGCAATGTAGAAATGCAATGTTGCATTGTAGCAACCTAATGTTGTCATGTGGAAATGAAATGTTATAATGTAGCAATGCAATGTAGCAATGTAGCATTGCAATGTAGCAATGTAGCAATGCAATGTTGCAATGCAGCAATGCAATGTAGCAATGCAATGTTGCAATGTAGCAATGCAATGTTGCAATGTAGCAATGCAATGTTGCAATGTAGCAATGCAATGTAGCAATGTAGCAATGCAATGTAGCAATGTAGCAATGCAATGTAGCAATATTGCAATGCAATGTTGCAATGTTGCAATGTAGCAATGTAGCAATGTAATGTTGCAATGTATCAATGCAATGTTGCAATGTAGCAATGCAATGTTGCAATGTAGCAATGCAATGTTGCAATGTAGCAATGCAATGTAGCAATGCAATGTTGCAATGTAGCAATCTAATGTTGCATTGTAGAAATGCAATGTTACAATGTAGCAATATAGCAATGCAATGTAGCAATGTAGCAATGAAATGTTGCAATGTAGCAATGCAATGTTGCAATGTAGCAATGCAATGTAGCAATGTAATGTTGTAATGTAGAATGTGGCAATATAGCAATGCAATGTAGCAATGTAGCAATGCAATGTAGCTATGTAACAATGCAATGTAGTAATGAAGCAATGCAATGTAGCAATGTAGCAATGCAATGTAGCAATCTAGCAATGCAATGTAGCAATGTAGCAATGCAACGTAGCAATGTAGCAATACAATGTAGCAATGTAACACTGCAATGTAGCAATATAGCAATGCAAGGTAGCAATGCAGCAATGCAATCTAGTAATATAGCAATGCAATGTAACAATGCAATGCCATGTAGCAATGCAATGCAATGTAGTAATGCAATGCAATGCAGCAATGCAATACAATGTCTAAATGTGGCAATGCAATGTTGCAATGTAGCAATGTAATGTTGCAATATGGCAATATAGCAATGCAATGTAGCAATGTAGCAATGCAATGTAGCAATGTAGCAATGCAATGTTGCAATGTAGCAATGCAATGTTGCAATGTAGCAATGTAGCAATGTAGCAATGCAATGTTGCAATGTAGCAATGCAATGTTGCAATGTAGCAATGCAATGTTGCAATGTTGCAATGTAGTAATGTTGCAATGTAGCAATGCAATGTTGCAATGTAGCAATGCAATGTTTCAATGTTGCAATGCAATGTTGCAATGTAGCAATGCAATGTAGCAATGTAGCAATGCAATGTTGCAAATTAAGTAATAATGAAATGTTGCAATGTAGCAATACAATGTTGCAATGTAGCAATACAAAGTAGCAATGTAGCAATGCAACGGTGCAATGTCGCAATGTAGCAATGCAATGTTGCAATGTAGCAATGCAATGTTGCAATGTTGCAATGCAGCAATGCAATGTTGCATTGTAGCAATGCAATGGAGCAATGTAGCAATGGAATGGAGCAATGTAGCAATGCAATGTAGCAATGTAGCAATGCAATGTTGCAATGTAGCCATGCAATGTAGCAATGTAGCAATGCAATGTAGCAATGAAATGTTGCAATGTAGCAATGCAATGTTGCAATGTAACAATACAATGTTGCAATGTTGCAATGTAGCAATGCAATGTAGCAATGTAGCAATGCAATGTAGCAATGTTGCAATGTAGCAATGCAATGTAGCGATGTAGCAATACAATGTAGCTAGCAATGTAGCAATGTAGCAATGCAATGTTACAATGTAACAATGCAATGTTGCAATGTAGCAATGTAATGTTGCAATGCAGCAATGCAATGTTGCAATGTAGCAATGCAATGTAGCAATGTAGCAATGCAATATAGCAATGTTGCAATGTAGCAATGCAATGTTGCAATGTAGCAATGCAATGTTGCAATGTAGCAATGCAATATTGCAATGTAGCAATGCAATGTTGCAATGTAGCAATGCAATTTTGCAATGAAGCAATGCAATGTTGCAATGTAGCATTGTAGCAATGTTGCAATGTAGCAATGTAGCAATGTAGCAATGCAATGTTGCAATGTAGCAATGCAATGTTGCAATCTAGCAATGCAATGTTGCAATGTAGCAGTGCAATATTGCAATGTAGCAATGTTATGTTGCAATGTAGAAATGCAATGTGGCAATACAGCAATGCAATGTTGCAATGTAGCAATGCAATGTAGCAATGTAGCAATGCAATGTAGCAATGTAGCAATGCAATGTAGCAATGTAACAATGCAATGTTTCAATGTAGCAATGCAATGTTTCAAGGTAGCAATGTAATGTTGCAATGTAGCTATGCAATGTTGCAATGAAGCAATGCAATGTAGCAATGTAGCAATGCAATGTAGCAATTTAGCAATGCAATGTAGCAATGCAATTTTGCAATGTAGCAATGTAGCAATGCAATGTTGCAATGTAGCAATGCAATGCAATGTAGCAATGAAATGTTTCAATGTAGCAATGTAATGTTGCAATGTAGCAATGAAATGTTTCAATGTAGCAATGCAAAGTTGCAATGTAGCAATGCAATGTTGCAATGTTGCAATGCAGCAATGCAATGTTGCAATGTAGCAATGCAATGTAGCAATGTAGCAATGGAATGTAGCAATGTAGCAATGCAATGTAGCAATGTTGCAATGTAGCAATGCAATGTTGCAATGTAGCCATGCAATGTAGCAATGTAGCAATGCAATGTAGCAATGAAATGTTGCAATGTAGCAATGCAATGTTGCAATGTAACAATACAATGTTGCAATGTTGCAATGCAGCAATGCAATGTAGCAATGTAGCAATGCAATGTAGCAATGTTGCAATGTAGCAATGCAATGTAGCAATGTAGCAATACAATGTAGCAATGTAGCAATGTAGCAATGCAATGTTACAATGTAGCAATGCAATGTTGCAATGTAGCAATGCAATGTTGCAATGTAGCAATGCAATGTTGCAATGTTGCAATGTAGCAATGCAATGTAGCAATGTAGCAATGCAATGTAGCAATGTAGCAATGTAGCAATGCAATGTAGCAATGTTGCAATGTAGCAATGCAATGTTGCAATGTAGCAATGCAATGTTGCAATGTAGCAATGCAATGTTGCAATGTAGCAATGCAATGTAGCAATGCAATGTTGCAATGTAGCAATGCAATGTTGCAATGTAGCAATGCAATGTTGCAATGTTGCAATGTAGCAATGCAATGTAGCAATGTAGCAATGCAATGTAGCAATGTTGCAATGTAGCAATGCAATGTAGCAATGTAGCAATGCAATGTAGCAATGTAGCAATGTAGCAATGCAATGTTGCAATGTTGCAATGTAGCAATATAGCAATGCAATGTTGCAATGTAACAATGAAATGTTGCAATGTAGCAATGCAATGTTGCAATGTAGCAATGCAATGTAGCAATGTAATGTTGCAATGTAGATTTGCAATGTTGCAATGTGGCAATATAGCAATGCAATGTAGCAATGTAGCAATGCAATGTAGCTACGTAACAATGCAATGTAGTAATGAAGCAATGCAATGTAGCAATGTAGCAATGCAATGTAGCAATCTAGCAATGCAATGTAGCAATGTAGCAATGCAATGTTGCAATGTAGCAATGCAATGTTACAATGTAGTAATGCAATGTAGCAATGTAGCAGTAGCAATGTAGCAATGTTTCAATGTAGCAATGTAGCAATGGTAGCAATGCAATGTAGCAATGTTGCAATGTAGCAATGCAATGTAGCAATGTTGCAATGCAATGTAGCAATAGCAATGCAATGTAGCAATGCAAATGTTGCAATGCAGCAATGCAATGTTGCAATGCAATAATGTTGCAATGTTGCAATGTAGCAATGCAATGTAGCAATGTAGCAATGTAGCAATGTAGCAATGTTGCAATGTAGCAATGTTGCAATGTAGCAATACAATGCAATGTAGCAATGTAGCAATGTAGCAATGTAATGCAATGCAATGTAGCAATGCAATGTTGCAATGTAGCAATGCAATGTGCAATGTTGCAATGTGTTGTAGCAATGCAATGTTGCAATGTAGATGCAATGTTGCAATGTAGCAATGCAATGTAGCAATTGCAATGTAGCAATGCAATGTAGCAATGCAATGCATGCAATGTAATAGCAATGCAAATGTAGCAATGCAATGTAGCAATGTTGCATGCAATGTAGCAATGCAATGTTGCAATGTAGCAATGTAGCAATGCAATGTAGCAATGCATAGCAATGCAAACAATGTAGCAATGCAATGCAATGCAATGTAGCAATGCAATGTTGCAATGTAGCAATGAACAGTTTCAATGTAGCAATGCAATGTTGCAATGTAGCAATGCAATGTTGCAATGTTTCAATGCAACAATGCAATGTAGCAATGTAGCAATGGAATGCAGCAATGTAGCAATGCAATATGTAGCAATGTTGCAATGTAGCAATGCAATGTTGCAATGTAGCCATGCAATGTAGCAATGTAGCAATGCAATGTAGCAATGAAATGTTGCAATGCAGCAATGCAATGTTGCAATGTAACAATACAATGTTGCAATGTTGCAATGTAGCAATGCAATGTAGCAATGTAGCAATGCAATGTAGCAATGTTGCAATGTAGCAATGCAATGTAGCAATGTAGCAATACAATGTAGCAATGTAGCAATGTAGCAATGCAATGTTGCAATGTTGCAATGTAGCAATATAGCAATGCAATGTAGCAATGTAGCAATGAAATGTTGCAATGTAGCAATGTAATGTTGCAATGTAGCAATGCAGTGTAGCAATGTAATGTTGCAATGTATATTTGCAATGTGGCAATGTGGCAATATAGCAATGCAATGTAGCAATGTAGCAATGCAATGTAGCTATGTAACAATGCAATGTAGCAATGTAGCAATGCAATGTAGCAATGTAGCAATGCAATGTAGCAATGTAGCAATGCAATGTAGCAATGTAGCAATGCAATGTAGCAATGTAGCAATACAATGTAGCAATGTAACACTGCAATGTAGCAATATAGCAATGCAAGGTAGCAATGCAGCAATACAATCTAGTAATATAGCAATGCAATGTAGCAATGCAATGCCATGTAGCAATGCAATACAATGTCGCAATGTAGCAATGCAATGTTGCAATGTAGCAATGTAATGTTGCAATGTAGAAATGCAATGTTGCAATGTAGCAATGTAGCAATGCAATGTAGCAATGTAGCAATGCAATGTTGCAATGGAGCAATGCAATGTTGCAATGTAGCAATGTAGCAATGTATCAATGCAATGTTGCAATGTAGCAATGCAATGTTGCAATGTAGCAATGCAATGTTGCAATGTAGCAATGCAATGTTGCAATGTAGCAATGCAATGTAGCAATGCAATGTTGCAATGTAGCAATGCAATGTTAGCAGCAATGTAGCAATGCAATGTTGCAATTAAGTAATAATGAAATGTTGCAATGTTGCAATGCAATGTAGCAATGCAATGTTGCAATGTAGCAATACAATATAGCAATGTAGCAATGCAACGGTGCAATGTCGCAATGCAGCAATGCAATGTTGCAATGTAGCAATGCAATGTTGAAATGTTGCAATGCAATGCGCAATGCAATGCAATGTTGCAATGTAGCAATGCAATGTAGCAATGTAGCAATGGAATGTAGCAATGTAGCAATGCAATGTAGTAGCAATGCAATGCAATGCAATGTGCAATGCAAATGCAATGTAGCCATGCAATGTAGCAATGTAGCAATGCAATGTAGCAATGAAATGTTGCAATGTAGCAATGCAATGTTGCAATGTAACAATACAATGTTGCAATGTTGCAATGTAGCAATGCAATGTAGCAATGTAGCAATGCAATGTAGCAATGTTGCAATGTAGCAATGCAATGTAGCGATGTAGCAATACAATGTAGCTAGCAATGTAGCAATGTAGCAATGCAATGCTACAATGTAGCAATGCAATGTTGCAATGTAGCAATGCAATGTATCAATTTAGTAATGCAATGTTGCAATGTAGCAATGCAATGTTGCAATGTTGCAATGTATTAATGCAATGTTACAATGTAGCAAAGCAATGTAGCAATGCAATGTAACAATGCAAAGTAGCAATGTAGCAATGTAATGTAGCAATGTAGCAATGTAATGTACAATGCAATGTAGCAATGCAATGTCGCAATGTAGCAATGCAATGTTGCAATGTAGCAGTGCAATATTGCATTGTAGCAATGCAATATTGCAATGTAGCAATGCAATGTTGCAATGTAGCAATCTAATGTTGCAATGTAGCAATGCAATGTTACAATGTAGCAATATAGCAGTGCAATGTAGCAATGTAGCAATGCAATTTTGCAATGTAGCAATGCAATGTTGCAATGTTGCAATGTTGCAATGTAGCAATGCAATGTTGCAATGTAGCAATGCAATGTTGCAATGTAGCAAATTAATTTTGCTATGTAGCAATGCAATGTTGCAATGTAGCAATGCAATGTTGCAATGTAGCAATGCAATGTTGCAATGTAGCAATGCAATGTTGCAATGTTGCAGTGTAGCAATGCAATGTTGCAATGGGGCAATGCAATGTTGCAATGTAGCAATGCAATGTTGCAATGTAGCAATGTAATGTTGCAATATAGCAATGCAATGTTGCTATGTAGCAATGCAATGTTGCAATGTAGCAATGCAATGTTGCAATGCAATATGGAAATGTAGCAATGCAATGTAGCAATGCAATGTTGCAATGTAGCAATGCAATGTTGGAATGTAGCAATGTAATGTTGCAATGTAGCAATGCAATGTTGCAATGTAGCAATGCAATGTTGCAATGTAGCAATGCAATGTTGCAATGTAGCAATCTAATGTTGCAATATAGAAATGCAATGTTGCAATGTAGAAATGCAATGTTGCAATGTAGAAATGCAATGTTGCATTGTAGCAACCTAATGTTGTCATGTGGAAATGAAATGTTATAATGTAGCAATGCAATGTAGCAATGTAGCATTGCAATGTAGCAATGTAGCAATGCAATGTTGCAATGCAGCAATGCAATGTAGCAATGCAATGTTGCAATGTAGCAATGCAATGTTGCAATGTAGCAATGCAATGTTGCAATGTAGCAATGCAATGTAGCAATGTAGCAATGCAATGTAGCAATGTAGCAATGCAATGTAGCAATATTGCAATGCAATGTTGCAATGTTGCAATGTAGCAATGTAGCAATGTAATGTTGCAATGTATCAATGCAATGTTGCAATGTAGCAATGCAATGTTGCAATGTAGCAATGCAATGTTGCAATGTAGCAATGCAATGTAGCAATGCAATGTTGCAATGTAGCAATCTAATGTTGCATTGTAGAAATGCAATGTTACAATGTAGCAATATAGCAATGCAATGTAGCAATGTAGCAATGAAATGTTGCAATGTAGCAATGCAATGTTGCAATGTAGCAATGCAATGTAGCAATGTAATGTTGTAATGTAGAATGTGGCAATATAGCAATGCAATGTAGCAATGTAGCAATGCAATGTAGCTATGTAACAATGCAATGTAGTAATGAAGCAATGCAATGTAGCAATGTAGCAATGCAATGTAGCAATCTAGCAATGCAATGTAGCAATGTAGCAATGCAACGTAGCAATGTAGCAATACAATGTAGCAATGTAACACTGCAATGTAGCAATATAGCAATGCAAGGTAGCAATGCAGCAATGCAATCTAGTAATATAGCAATGCAATGTAACAATGCAATGCCATGTAGCAATGCAATGCAATGTAGTAATGCAATGCAATGCAGCAATGCAATACAATGTCTAAATGTGGCAATGCAATGTTGCAATGTAGCAATGTAATGTTGCAATATGGCAATATAGCAATGCAATGTAGCAATGTAGCAATGCAATGTAGCAATGTAGCAATGCAATGTTGCAATGTAGCAATGCAATGTTGCAATGTAGCAATGTAGCAATGTAGCAATGCAATGTTGCAATGTAGCAATGCAATGTTGCAATGTAGCAATGCAATGTTGCAATGTTGCAATGTAGTAATGTTGCAATGTAGCAATGCAATGTTGCAATGTAGCAATGCAATGTTTCAATGTTGCAATGCAATGTTGCAATGTAGCAATGCAATGTAGCAATGTAGCAATGCAATGTTGCAAATTAAGTAATAATGAAATGTTGCAATGTAGCAATACAATGTTGCAATGTAGCAATACAAAGTAGCAATGTAGCAATGCAACGGTGCAATGTCGCAATGTAGCAATGCAATGTTGCAATGTAGCAATGCAATGTTGCAATGTTGCAATGCAGCAATGCAATGTTGCATTGTAGCAATGCAATGGAGCAATGTAGCAATGGAATGGAGCAATGTAGCAATGCAATGTAGCAATGTAGCAATGCAATGTTGCAATGTAGCCATGCAATGTAGCAATGTAGCAATGCAATGTAGCAATGAAATGTTGCAATGTAGCAATGCAATGTTGCAATGTAACAATACAATGTTGCAATGTTGCAATGTAGCAATGCAATGTAGCAATGTAGCAATGCAATGTAGCAATGTTGCAATGTAGCAATGCAATGTAGCGATGTAGCAATACAATGTAGCTAGCAATGTAGCAATGTAGCAATGCAATGTTACAATGTAACAATGCAATGTTGCAATGTAGCAATGTAATGTTGCAATGCAGCAATGCAATGTTGCAATGTAGCAATGCAATGTAGCAATGTAGCAATGCAATATAGCAATGTTGCAATGTAGCAATGCAATGTTGCAATGTAGCAATGCAATGTTGCAATGTAGCAATGCAATATTGCAATGTAGCAATGCAATGTTGCAATGTAGCAATGCAATTTTGCAATGAAGCAATGCAATGTTGCAATGTAGCATTGTAGCAATGTTGCAATGTAGCAATGTAGCAATGTAGCAATGCAATGTTGCAATGTAGCAATGCAATGTTGCAATCTAGCAATGCAATGTTGCAATGTAGCAGTGCAATATTGCAATGTAGCAATGTTATGTTGCAATGTAGAAATGCAATGTGGCAATACAGCAATGCAATGTTGCAATGTAGCAATGCAATGTAGCAATGTAGCAATGCAATGTAGCAATGTAGCAATGCAATGTAGCAATGTAACAATGCAATGTTTCAATGTAGCAATGCAATGTTTCAAGGTAGCAATGTAATGTTGCAATGTAGCTATGCAATGTTGCAATGAAGCAATGCAATGTAGCAATGTAGCAATGCAATGTAGCAATTTAGCAATGCAATGTAGCAATGCAATTTTGCAATGTAGCAATGTAGCAATGCAATGTTGCAATGTAGCAATGCAATTCAATGTAGCAATGAAATGTTTCAATGTAGCAATGTAATGTTGCAATGTAGCAATGAAATGTTTCAATGTAGCAATGCAATGTTGCAATGTAGCAATGCAATGTTGCAATGTTGCAATGCAGCAATGCAATGTTGCAATGTAGCAATGCAATGTAGCAATGTAGCAATGGAATGTAGCAATGTAGCAATGCAATGTAGCAATGTTGCAATGTAGCAATGCAATGTTGCAATGTAGCCATGCAATGTAGCAATGTAGCAATGCAATGTAGCAATGAAATGTTGCAATGTAGCAATGCAATGTTGCAATGTAACAATACAATGTTGCAATGTTGCAATGCAGCAATGCAATGTAGCAATGTAGCAATGCAATGTAGCAATGTTGCAATGTAGCAATGCAATGTAGCAATGTAGCAATACAATGTAGCAATGTAGCAATGTAGCTATGCAATGTTACAATGTAGCAATGCAATGTTGCAATGTAGCAATGCAATGTTGCAATGTAGCAATGCAATGTTGCAATGTTGCAATGTATTAATGCAATGTTACAATGTAGCAAAGCAATGTAGCAATGCAATGTAACAATGCAAAGTAGCAATGTATCAATGTAATGTAGCAATGTAGCAATGTAATGTACATTACAATGTAGCAATGCAATGTCGCAATGTAGCAATGCAATGTTGCAATGTAGCAGTGCAATGTTGCATTGTAGCAATGCAATATTGCAATGTAGCAATGCAATTTTGAAATGTAGCAATGCAATGTTGCAATGTAGCAATGCAATGTAGCAATGTAGCAATGCAATCTTGCAATGTAATGTTGCAATGTAGAAATGCAATGTTGCAATGTGGCAATATAGCAATGCAATGTAGCAATGTAGCAATACAATGTAGCAATGTAGCAATGCAATGTAGCAATGTAGCAATGCAATGTAGCAATATTGCAATGCAATGTTGCAATGTTGCAATGTAGCAATGTAGCAATGTAATGTTGCAATGTATCAATGCAATGTTGCAATGTAGCAATGCAATGTTGCAATGTAGCAATGCAATGTAGCAATGCAATGTTGCAATGTAGCAATCTAATGTTGCATTGTAGAAATGCAATGTTACAATGTAGCAATATAGCAATGCAATGTAGCAATGTAGCAATGAAATGTTGCAATGTAGCAATGCAATGTTGCAATGTAGCAATGCAATGTAGCAATGTAATGTTGCAATGTAGATTTGCAATGTTGCAATGTGGCAATATAGCAATGCAATGTAGCAATGTAGCAATGCAATGTAGCTACGTAACAATGCAATGTAGTAATGAAGCAATGCAATGTAGCAATGTAGCAATGCAATGTAGCAATCTAGCAATGCAATGTAGCAATGTAGCAATGCAATGTTGCAATGTAGCAATGCAATGCAATGTAGCAATGAAATGTTTCAATGTAGCAATGTAATGTTGCAATGTAGCAATGAACAGTTTCAATGTAGCAATGCAATGTTGCAATGTAGCAATGCAATGTTGCAATGTTTCAATGCAACAATGCAATGTAGCAATGTAGCAATGGAATGCAGCAATGTAGCAATGCAATGTAGCAATGTTGCAATGTAGCAATGCAATGTTGCAATGTAGCCATGCAATGTAGCAATGTAGCAATGCAATGTAGCAATGAAATGTTGCAATGCAGCAATGCAATGTTGCAATGTAACAATACAATGTTGCAATGTTGCAATGTAGCAATGCAATGTAGCAATGTAGCAATGCAATGTAGCAATGTTGCAATGTAGCAATGCAATGTAGCAATGTAGCAATACAATGTAGCAATGTAGCAATGTAGCAATGCAATGTTGCAATGTTGCAATGTAGCAATATAGCAATGCAATGTAGCAATGTAGCAATGAAATGTTGCAATGTAGCAATGCAATGTTGCAATGTAGCAATGCAGTGTAGCAATGTAATGTTGCAATGTAGATTTGCAATGTTGCAATGTGGCAATATAGCAATGCAATGTAGCAATGTAGCAATGCAATGTAGCTATGTAACAATGCAATGTAGTAATGAAGCAATGCAATGTAGCAATGTAGCAATGCAATGTAGCAATCTAGCAATGCAATGTAGCAATGTAGCAATGCAACGTAGCAATGTAGAAATACAATGTAGCAATGTAACACTGCAATGTAGCAATATAGCAATGCACGGTAGCAATGCAGCAATGCAATCTAGTAATATAGCAATGCAATGTAGCAATGCAATGCCGTGTAGCAATGCAATACAATGTCTAAATGTGGCAATGCAATGTTTCAATGTAGCAATGTAATGTTGCAATGTAGCAATGAACAGTTTCAATGTAGCAATGCAATGTTGCAATGTAGCAATGCAATGTTGCAATGTTTCAATGCAACAATGCAATGTAGCAATGTAGCAATGGAATGCAGCAATGTAGCAATGCAATGTAGCAATGTTGCAATGTAGCAATGCAATGTTGCAATGTAGCCATGCAATGTAGCAATGTAGCAATGCAATGTAGCAATGAAATGTTGCAATGCAGCAATGCAATGTTGCAATGTAACAATACAATGTTGCAATGTTGCAATGTAGCAATGCAATGTAGCAATGTAGCAATGCAATGTAGCAATGTTGCAATGTAGCAATGCAATGTAGCAATGTAGCAATACAATGTAGCAATGTAGCAATGTAGCAATGCAATGTTGCAATGTTGCAATGTAGCAATATAGCAATGCAATGTAGCAATGTAGCAATGAAATGTTGCAATGTAGCAATGCAATGTTGCAATGTAGCAATGCAGTGTAGCAATGTAATGTTGCAATGTAGATTTGCAATGTTGCAATGTGGCAATATAGCAATGCAATGTAGCAATGTAGCAATGCAATGTAGCTATGTAACAATGCAATGTAGTAATGAAGCAATGCAATGTAGCAATGTAGCAATGCAATGTAGCAATCTAGCAATGCAATGTAGCAATGTAGCAATGCAACGTAGCAATGTAGAAATACAATGTAGCAATGTAACACTGCAATGTAGCAATATAGCAATGCACGGTAGCAATGCAGCAATGCAATCTAGTAATATAGCAATGCAATGTAGCAATGCAATGCCGTGTAGCAATGCAATACAATGTCTAAATGTGGCAATGCAATGTTGCAATGTAGCAATGTAATGTTGCAATGTGGCAATAAAGCAATGCAATGTAGCAATGTAGCAATGCAATGTAGCAATGTAGCAATGCAATGTTGCAATGTAGCAATGCAATGTTGCAATGTAGCAATGTAGCAATGTAGCAATGCAATGTTGCAATGTAGCAAAGCAATGTTGCAATGTAGCAATGCAATGTTGCAATGTTGCAATGTAGTAATGTTGCAATGTAGCAATGCAATTTTGCAATGTTGCAATGCAATGTTGCAATGTAGCAATGCAATGTAGCAATGTAGCAATGCAATGTTGCAAATTAAGTAATAATGAAATGTTGCAATGTAGCAATGCAATGTTGCAATGTAGCAATACAATATAGCAATGTAGCAATGCAACGGTGCAATGTCGCAATGCAGCAATGCAATGTTGCAATGTAGCAATGCAATGTTGAAATGTTGCAATGCAGCAATGCAATGTTGCAATGTAGCAATGCAATGTAGCAATGTAGCAATGGAATGTAGCAATGTAGCAATGCAATGTAGCAATGTTGCAATGCAGCAATGCAATGTTGCAATGTAGCCATGCAATGTAGCAATGTAGCAATGCAATGTAGCAATGAAATGTTGCAATGTAGCAATGCAATGTTGCAATGTAACAATACAATGTTGCAATGTTGCAATGTAGCAATGCAATGTAGCAATGTAGCAATGCAATGTAGCAATGTTGCAATGTAGCAATGCAATGTAGCGATGTAGCAATACAATGTAGCTAGCAATGTAGCAATGTAGCAATGCAATGCTACAATGTAGCAATGCAATGTTGCAATGTAGCAATGCAATGTATCAATTTAGTAATGCAATGTTGCAATGTAGCAATGCAATGTTGCAATGTTGCAATGTATTAATGCAATGTTACAATGTAGCAAAGCAATGTAGCAATGCAATGTAACAATGCAAAGTAGCAATGTAGCAATGTAATGTAGCAATGTAGCAATGTAATGTACAATGCAATGTAGCAATGCAATGTCGCAATGTAGCAATGCAATGTTGCAATGTAGCAGTGCAATATTGCATTGTAGCAATGCAATATTGCAATGTAGCAATGCAATGTTGCAATGTAGCAATCTAATGTTGCAATGTAGCAATGCAATGTTACAATGTAGCAATATAGCAGTGCAATGTAGCAATGTAGCAATGCAATGTTGCAATGTAGCAATGCAATGTTGCAATGTAGCAATGCAATGTAGCAATGTAGCAATGCAATGTTGCAATGTAGCAATGCAATGTTGCAACGTGGCAATGCAATGTTGCAATGTAGCAATGCAATGTTGCAATGTAGCAATGCAATGTTGCAATGTAGCAATGCAATGTTGCAATGTAGCAATGCAATGTTGCAATGTAGTAATCTAATGTTGCAATGTAGCAATGCAATGTTACAATGTAGCAATATAGCAGTGCAATGTAGCAATGTAGCAATGCAATGTTGCAATGTAGCAATGCAATGTTGCAATGTAGCAATGCAATGTTGCAATGTAATGTTGCAATGTAGATTTGCAATGTTGCAATGTGGCAATATAGCAATGCAATGTAGCAATGTAGCAATGCAATGTTGCAACGTTGCAATGCAATGTTGCAATGTAGCGATGCTGCAATGTAGCAATACAATGTTGCAATGTAGCAATGAAATATTGCAATGTAGCAATGTAGCAATATAGCAATGCAATGTTGCAATGCAGCAATGCAATGTTGCAATGTAGCAATCTAATGTTGCAATGTAGAAATGAAATGTTACAATGTAGCAATATAGCAATGCAATGTAGCA
Organism: Chrysogorgia sp. JL179-B06; assembly: GCA_035772405.1. Taxonomy (NCBI): domain Eukaryota; kingdom Metazoa; phylum Cnidaria; class Anthozoa; order Scleralcyonacea; family Chrysogorgiidae; genus Chrysogorgia; species Chrysogorgia sp. JL179-B06. Next base: position 402,766 of record JAYKKM010000132.1, on the reverse strand, counting down.
ATGTAGCAATGCAATGTTGCAATATAGCAATGCAATGTTGCAATGTAGCAATGCAATGTCGCAATGTAGCAATGCAATGTTGCAATGTAGCAGTGCAATGTTGCATTGTAGCAATGCAATATTGCAATGTAGCAATGCAATTTTGAAATGTAGCAATGCAATGTTGCAATGCAGCAATGCAATGTAGCAATGTAGCAATGCAATCTTGCAATGTAATGTTGCAATGTAGAAATGCAATGTTGCAATGTGGCAATATAGCAATGCAATGTAGCAATGTAGCAATACAATGTAGCAATGTAGCAATGCAATGTAGCAATGTAGCAATGCAATGTAGCAATATTGCAATGCAATGTTGCAATGTTGCAATGTAGCAATGTAGCAATGTAATGTTGCAATGTATCAATGCAATGTTGCAATGTAGCAATGCAATGTTGCAATGTAGCAATGCAATGTAGCAATGCAATGTTGCAATGTAGCAATCTAATGTTGCATTGTAGAAATGCAATGTTACAATGTAGCAATATAGCAATGCAATGTAGCAATGTAGCAATGAAATGTTGCAATGTAGCAATGCAATGTTGCAATGTAGCAATGCAATGTAGCAATGTAATGTTGCAATGTAGATTTGCAATGTTGCAATGTGGCAATATAGCAATGCAATGTAGCAATGTAGCAATGCAATGTAGCTACGTAACAATGCAATGTAGTAATGAAGCAATGCAATGTAGCAATGTAGCAATGCAATGTAGCAATCTAGCAATGCAATGTAGCAATGTAGCAATGCAATGTTGCAATGTAGCAATGCAATGCAATGTAGCAATGAAATGTTTCAATGTAGCAATGTAATGTTGCAATGTAGCAATGAACAGTTTCAATGTAGCAATGCAATGTTGCAATGTAGCAATGCAATGTTGCAATGTTTCAATGCAACAATGCAATGTAGCAATGTAGCAATGGAATGCAGCAATGTAGCAATGCAATGTAGCAATGTTGCAATGTAGCAATGCAATGTTGCAATGTAGCCATGCAATGTAGCAATGTAGCAATGCAATGTAGCAATGAAATGTTGCAATGCAGCAATGCAATGTTGCAATGTAACAATACAATGTTGCAATGTTGCAATGTAGCAATGCAATGTAGCAATGTAGCAATGCAATGTAGCAATGTTGCAATGTAGCAATGCAATGTAGCAATGTAGCAATACAATGTAGCAATGTAGCAATGTAGCAATGCAATGTTGCAATGTTGCAATGTAGCAATATAGCAATGCAATGTAGCAATGTAGCAATGAAATGTTGCAATGTAGCAATGCAATGTTGCAATGTAGCAATGCAGTGTAGCAATGTAATGTTGCAATGTAGATTTGCAATGTTGCAATGTGGCAATATAGCAATGCAATGTAGCAATGTAGCAATGCAATGTAGCTATGTAACAATGCAATGTAGTAATGAAGCAATGCAATGTAGCAATGTAGCAATGCAATGTAGCAATCTAGCAATGCAATGTAGCAATGTAGCAATGCAACGTAGCAATGTAGAAATACAATGTAGCAATGTAACACTGCAATGTAGCAATATAGCAATGCACGGTAGCAATGCAGCAATGCAATCTAGTAATATAGCAATGCAATGTAGCAATGCAATGCCGTGTAGCAATGCAATACAATGTCTAAATGTGGCAATGCAATGTTTCAATGTAGCAATGTAATGTTGCAATGTAGCAATGAACAGTTTCAATGTAGCAATGCAATGTTGCAATGTAGCAATGCAATGTTGCAATGTTTCAATGCAACAATGCAATGTAGCAATGTAGCAATGGAATGTAGCAATGAAATGTTGCAATGCAGCAATGCAATGTTGCAATGTAACAATACAATGTTGCAATGTTGCAATGTAGCAATGCAATGTAGCAATGTAGCAATGCAATGTAGCAATGTTGCAATGTAGCAATGCAATGTAGCAATGTAGCAATACAATGTAGCAATGTAGCAATGTAGCAATGCAATGTTGCAATGTTGCAATGTAGCAATATAGCAATGCAATGTAGCAATGTAGCAATGAAATGTTGCAATGTAGCAATGCAATGTTGCAATGTAGCAATGCAGTGTAGCAATGTAATGTTGCAATGTAGATTTGCAATGTTGCAATGTGGCAATATAGCAATGCAATGTAGCAATGTAGCAATGCAATGTAGCTATGTAACAATGCAATGTAGTAATGAAGCAATGCAATGTAGCAATGTAGCAATGCAATGTAGCAATCTAGCAATGCAATGTAGCAATGTAGCAATGCAACGTAGCAATGTAGAAATACAATGTAGCAATGTAACACTGCAATGTAGCAATATAGCAATGCACGGTAGCAATGCAGCAATGCAATCTAGTAATATAGCAATGCAATGTAGCAATGCAATGCCGTGTAGCAATGCAATACAATGTCTAAATGTGGCAATGCAATGTTGCAATGTAGCAATGTAATGTTGCAATGTGGCAATAAAGCAATGCAATGTAGCAATGTAGCAATGCAATGTAGCAATGTAGCAATGCAATGTTGCAATGTAGCAATGCAATGTTGCAATGTAGCAATGTAGCAATGTAGCAATGCAATGTTGCAATGTAGCAAAGCAATGTTGCAATGTAGCAATGCAATGTTGCAATGTTGCAATGTAGTAATGTTGCAATGTAGCAATGCAATTTTGCAATGTTGCAATGCAATGTTGCAATGTAGCAATGCAATGTAGCAATGTAGCAATGCAATGTTGCAAATTAAGTAATAATGAAATGTTGCAATGTAGCAATGCAATGTTGCAATGTAGCAATACAATATAGCAATGTAGCAATGCAACGGTGCAATGTCGCAATGCAGCAATGCAATGTTGCAATGTAGCAATGCAATGTTGAAATGTTGCAATGCAGCAATGCAATGTTGCAATGTAGCAATGCAATGTAGCAATGTAGCAATGGAATGTAGCAATGTAGCAATGCAATGTAGCAATGTTGCAATGCAGCAATGCAATGTTGCAATGTAGCCATGCAATGTAGCAATGTAGCAATGCAATGTAGCAATGAAATGTTGCAATGTAGCAATGCAATGTTGCAATGTAACAATACAATGTTGCAATGTTGCAATGTAGCAATGCAATGTAGCAATGTAGCAATGCAATGTAGCAATGTTGCAATGTAGCAATGCAATGTAGCGATGTAGCAATACAATGTAGCTAGCAATGTAGCAATGTAGCAATGCAATGCTACAATGTAGCAATGCAATGTTGCAATGTAGCAATGCAATGTATCAATTTAGTAATGCAATGTTGCAATGTAGCAATGCAATGTTGCAATGTTGCAATGTATTAATGCAATGTTACAATGTAGCAAAGCAATGTAGCAATGCAATGTAACAATGCAAAGTAGCAATGTAGCAATGTAATGTAGCAATGTAGCAATGTAATGTACAATGCAATGTAGCAATGCAATGTCGCAATGTAGCAATGCAATGTTGCAATGTAGCAGTGCAATATTGCATTGTAGCAATGCAATATTGCAATGTAGCAATGCAATGTTGCAATGTAGCAATGTAATGTAGCAACGTAGCAATGCAATGTTGCAATGTAGCAATGTAATGTTGCAATGCAGCAATGCAATGTTGCAATGTAGCAATGCAATGTAGCAATGTAGCAATGCAATATAGCAATGTTGCAATGTAGCAATGCAATGTTGCAATGTAGCAATGCAATGTTGCAATGTAGCAATGCAATGTTGCAATGTAGCAATGCAATGTTGCAATGTAGCAATGCAATTTTGCAATGTAGCAATGCAATGTTGCAATGTAGCATTGTTGCAATGTAGCAATGTAGCAATGTAGCAATGCAATGTTGCAATGTAGCAATGCAATGTTGCAATTTAGCAATGCAATATTGCAATGTAGCAGTGCAATATTGCAATGTAGCAATGTAATGTTGCAATGTAGAAATGCAATGTGGCAATACAGCAATGCAATGTTGCAATGTAGCAATGCAATGTAGCAATGTAGCAATGCAATGTAGCAATGTAGCAATGTAGCAATGTAATGTAGCAATGTAACAATGCAATGTTGCAATGTAGCAATGCAATGCAATGTAGCAATGCAATGCAATGTAATAATGCAATGTTTCAATGTAGCAATGCAATGTTTCAAGGTAGCGATGTAATGTTGCAATGTAGCTATGCAATGTTGAAATGTAGCAATGCAATGTAGCAATGTAGCAATGCAATGTTGCAATATAGCAATGCAATGTTGCAATGTGGCACTGCAATGTTGCAATGAAGCAATGCAATGTAGCAATGTAGCAATGCAATGTAGCAATGTAGCAATGCAATGTAGCAATGCAATGTTGCAATGTAGCAATGCAATGCAATGTAGCAATGAAATGTTTCAATGTAGCAATGTAATGTTGCAATGTAGCAATGCAATTTAGTAATATAGCAATGCAATGTAGCAATGCAATGCCATGTAGCAATGCAATGCAATGTAGCAATGCAATACAATGCAGCAATGCAATACAATGTCTAAATGTGGCAATGCAATGTTGCAATGTAGCAATGTAATGTTGCAATGTGGCAATGCAATGTTGCAATGTGGCAATGCAATGTTGCAATGTAGCAATGCAATATAGCAATGTAGCAATGTAATGTAGCAACGTAGCAATGCAATGTTGCAATGTAGCAATGTAATGTTGCAATGTAACAATACAATGTTGCAATGTTGCAATGTAGCAATACAATGTGGCAATGTAGCAATGCAATGTAGCAATGTAGCAATGCAATGTAGCAATGTTGCAATGTAGCAATGCAATGTAGCAATGCAATGTTGCAATGTAGCAATGCAATGTAGCAATGTAGCAACGAAATGTTGCAATGTAGCAATGCAAAGTAGCAATGTAGCAATGCAATGTAGCAACGTAGCAATGCAATGTAGCAACGTAGCAATGCAATGTTGCAATGCAGCAATGCAATGTTGCAATGTAGCAATGCAATGTAGCAATGCAATGCAATGTAGCAATGCAGTGTTGCAATGTAGCAATGCAATGTAGCAATGTAGCAATGCCATGCAATGTAGAAAAGCAATGTTGCAATGTAGCAATGCAATGTTGCAAATTAAATAGCAATGCAATGTTGCAATGTAGCAATACAATGTTGCAATGTAGCAATACAATGTTGCAATGTAGCAATGCAATGTTGCAATGTAGCAATGCAATGTTGCAATGTTGCAATGCAGCAATGCAATGTTGCAATGTAGCAATGCAATGTAGCAATGTAGCAATGGAATGTAGCAATGTAGCAATGCAATGTAGCAATGTTGCAATGTAGCAATGCAATGTTGCAATGTAGCCATGCAATGTAGCAATGTAGCAATGCAATGTAGCAATGAAATGTTGCAATGTAGCAATGCAATGTTGCAATGCAACAATACAATGTTGCAATGTTGCAATGTAGCAATGCAATGTAGCAATGTTGCAATGTAGCAATGCAATGTAGCAATGTAGCAATACAATGTAGCAATGTAGCAATGTAGCAATGCAATGTTACAATGTAGCAATGCAATGTTGCAATGTAGCAATGCAATGTTGCAATGTAGCAATGCAATGTTGCAATGTAGCAATGTAATGTTGCAATGCAGCAATGCAATGTTGCAATGTAGCAATGCAATGTAGCAATGTAGCAATGCAGTATAGCAATGTTGCAATGTAGCAATGCAATGTTGCAATGTAGCAATGCAATGTTGCAATGCAGCAATGCAATCTAGTAATATAGCAATGCAATGTAGCAATGCAATGCCATGTAGCAATGCAATACAATGTCTAAATGTGGCAATGCAATGTTGCAATGTAGCAATGTAATGTTGCAATGTGGCAATATAGCAATGCAATGTAGCAATGTAGCAATGCAATGTAGCAATGTAGCAATGCAATGGTGCAATGTAGCAATGTAGCAATGCAATATAGAAATGTAGCAATGTAGCAATGCAATGTTGCAATGTTGCAATGCAGCAATGCAATGTTGCAATGTAGCAATGCAATGTTGCAATGTAGCAATGCAATGTTGCAATGTAGCAATGCAATGTTGCAATGTAGCAATGCAATTTTGCAATGTAGCAATGCAATGTTGCAATGTAGCATTGTTGCAATGTAGCAATGTAGCAATGTAGCAATGAATGTTGCAATGTGGCAATGCAATGTTGCAATCTAGCAATGCAATGTTGCAATGTAGCAGTGCAATATTGCAATGTAGCAATGTAATGTTGCAATGTAGAAATGCAATGTGGCAATACAGCAATGCAATGTTGCAATGTAGCAATGCAATGTAGCAATGTAGCAATGCAATGCAATGTAATAATGCAATCTTTCAATGTAGCAATGCAATGTTTCAAGGTAGCGATGTAATGTTGCAATGTAGCTATGCAATGTTGAAATGTAGCAATGCAATGTAGCAATGTAGCAATGCAATGTAGCAATGTAGCAATGCAATGTTGCAATATAGCAATGCAATGTTGCAATGTGGCACTGCAATGTTGCAATGAAGCAATGCAATGTAGCAATATAGCAATGCAATGTAGCAATGCAATGTTGCAATGTAGCAATGCAATGTTGCAATGTAGCAATGCAATGCAATGTAGCAATGAAATGTTTCAATGTAGCAATGTAATGTTGCAATGTAGCAATGCAATCTAGTAATATAGCAATGCAATGTAGCAATGCAATGCCATGTAGCAATGCAATGCAATGTAGCAATGCAATGTAGCAATGTAGCAATGTAGCAATGCAATGCAGCAATGAAATGTTGCAATGTAGCAATGCAATGTTGCAATGTAACAATACAATGTTGCAATGTTGCAATGTAGCAATGCAATGTAGCAATGTTGCAATGTAGCAATGCAACGTAGCAATGTAGCAATACAATGTAGCAATGTAGCAATGTAGCAATGCAATCTTACAATGTAGCAATGCAATGTTGCAATGTAACAATACAATGTTGCAATGTTGCAATGTAGCAATACAATGTGGCAATGTAGCAATGCAATGTAGCAATGTAGCAAAATTTGATGCAGCTTACTGTGACAACTAACAGAAAGGAATGTGAGAATGGTAAACAAAGAGGTTTCCCATGCTCTTTTTTACAGCCATAATAAATTATTTAATAAGATGAAAGAGTTGAGTGGGTGAAATTTCTTGTTTATCACTCTCACATGATTACTTTCTGTTGACCATTATCATAATGCATTATTATTTTAATATGTAGCACTCTACTGGTTTTGTATAGGTACAGTAATAGTATGATTTTGAGTGCAATTTGGAAACAAATATGCACAAGTTAGTTTTTCAAATATCTCAAAATAGCACGAGTCAGACTCAGAAGGACAAGTGCTATTTGGGGTCTTTGAAAAACTCACGAGTGTGTGTTTTTTTTTCAAATTGCACGAAAAATCATACTATTACTTATTAATAATATACTACAGGAAAATGTTTGAGACAACATTAATTCAAACTTAAATTTAAACTTGCTTGTCTGTACAGCACAAAATGACAAGTTTTCACTTGACGTAAACATCAATGATGATGTTTTTGCACTGTGATAACAGATTTTTTCACTGTGATAACAAGTTTTTGCACTGTGATAACAGATTTTTGCACTGTGATAACAAGTTTTTGCACTGTGATAACATATTTTTGCACTGTGATAACAAGTTTTTGCACTGTAATAACAGATTTTTTCACTGTGACAACAAGTTTTTGCACTGCGATTACATAGAAACTAACTAGTAGACTATTACAAATCACGAGTAATGGAGTTTTATCTCTATTCTGTACCATCTCTTTAGTCTTTATTATCAGTCTTTGCCATAGCTATATCTTATGATTTACTTTTAGCACATTGTAAGTTATTCCCAGTGTTCAATATCTGGACCACAAAATTTTACCAGATAGTGTCAAACATCTAGATTTTGCCCTGGCACATCCCTAATGGCTAGGTTGTCACTAACACTTCATACACATAAAGCATTGTGTGTTCTTAAAATCATTAACATTATCTGTTTCCAGTGCCATTGTTTAATTTGCACATTCAGTTTATGTATGTACTTTGCACTGATATCACCATAATAGCAATGTTTAGCTTAATAATAATTTAATTATAAAATTGACATGCAAAAAATCCAATTTTATTCTTCAGAAGTGGACAATCGCTGTATTATGGCTGCCCTACCACACCTGCTTGGTGAGAAGAAGTCAACTGACTTTATCCCTGGGGAGATGTTTTGGAAAATCATTCTTGTAAGTTTGCAATTCATTTGCACTTTTCAATTTCCATTTAAAGGCACAATATGTTCCTGAATGGAACATTGTAAATACAGTAACTGCCATTTCTTAGTTTATTTTATAATGGTAGTATAATGACCTAATATTATAGTATAATATAATAAAATAATATAACATAATTTCATGTATAATTACAGGATGAAGTTGATGTACAGACATCAATCCATGAGACAAAAGCTCCACGACTGATTTTGACTGGAACCATTTTAAATGTTCAGTAACTTTGTTTGGCCAATGAGGGTAATGGTCCAATTTTAAGCCATTCTCTGTTTAACTACTAAGCAATTTGTCTGTGAGCCGGGATGAAATTTCAGTCCAGCTTACCTGGCTGAGATTTTAGCCCGGCCAGGCTGAGACTATCCATGTAATAAGCCCTTTATATAGCACTTTTTGCTGTTAAGAATTTTGTAAACATTTGTAAAACAGGAAGCATTTAGATTAAATTTTTTCATCAAATTTGTGTTTTTTTTTTGGTATATTTCATAAGATGGATATAAGATTTGTGCATTAAATGTTAACCATTTGTGTAATGGTTAATACTACCATTTCTACAACCAATAAAAAATTGTTAAAATAACACACTTTAACCATTTAGAATTGATTACCTCAGATCCACCCTGGGTACTATTCTAAATAGGTTAAAACTACTATTGTTAATTGCTTACAACTTCGAATGACCAAATCTAATAGGTCATATACACCCATTATAATTGATCATTTCTACTAAAATAAAATGGTTAAATCTACTGTTGGAAATTGGTCGTTACAACAATTCACAATGGTAGTTTCAACCATTAGAAAATGGTAAATGTAACCATTTAAATGTGATTAAAGGCGACCATTTATTAATTGGTTGTTATAACCATTTACAACTGTTTGTCTCAGATCCACATTTCAACCATTTTTTTTTGTTTGAAATAACCATTTCGTTTTTACAGTGTATATATATATACATTGGATTTTCTAAATAATACGACGTATTATTTAGTTAATTTATGACGTAAATTTTAGTTAATTTATGATTTTATATAATTTATGATCGTGTTGTAGGATTATGTTAGGGACAGAATAATAAGCATATTTATTTTCTAGTCCCAGTTCCCTCGCAGTTAATTGGACCACTGACCTATATATAACCTCAATATAATATATATAATATTAGTCCAATTATATATAGATCAGTGCCCATGACAGTAAAAGGCACTAAAATACGTTGACACGATTATTTGACATCTCAACCAATCAGCAGGCTTCTTCGCTCGAATCATATGACACTATGTCCTACCCAGTCTTTTGGTGTCATTTAGGCGCGAAATACGAATGGAAAAGGTTCAACGCTAGCTTTTAATAGCAACAACTATAAACTCAAAGTTATATCGCAACCTTTGCTTAGTTAGCGGCATATATCTCAAAACTTCTAAATGATGAATACTTACCAAGCCAGTGACTTTGCTCCATACAGAAATGCATTTTTTCCGTAGCTTTAGTAGAATCGGGTCATTGTTGTGAGGACAATGAGGTCACTCATCTCGAGGCCAAAAGTCTTCCCCGTCAACTTGGTTTTCTATAAGCAGTTTAAGGTCGCTCGTAAAGTGTATCTCACTATTGTCGTAAATCAAAGGATACTTTATAATAACATATATATAATAATTGATACATTCTTGTCGAAATGGCCATATTTGACAATAATTTGAGGCCGAACGAGTTGTTTATCGATTCGATCACGATTCACGCTAGTTAAATTGTTCGGAATATTTTCTGCCGTTTATTCCGTAAAACCATTCAATGAATAAAATAATCGTGAACGCGAAAGAAACGAACATTTATAGTTAAACACTTAAATGCAATGTTCTGTGCTAGTGGATTATATACTTGGACAAACGCAACGCGGTATGTGACTATTATATCTTACTTTGAATGCGTCCATCAGTGCGCCAAGGTTTGACTGCTCGAGGAGTTCTAAAATGTCTTCTGATGTTGATGCTTCGTTGTATCGTTAAGGCCCAAACAATAATTATCGCAAATAATTATAATAACAATAACGCGGTGTTATTAAATCCACTGTTTGAACGAAAGAAGGAGGCCAGATGAATGCCAACGGGTCAAGTCACTAAAGTGGCAGATGAGGCCAACTCCTGTCATGCGGGCAGGCAAATAAACCAATCAGCGACGGCGAAAATGGTAGCCCGCCCCCAGTGCCCGCCCCCTGCCGCTGACCACCCACGACTGTTGTGCCAGTTGGGAGAATAATAATAGTTCATTTCCCTCGAAATTCAGTCGATAGTTGATAGATCCACGATAGATCTGTCATTCCGATTTAGTTTAAACCGTTGAAGGCTTTCCGCTGGAGAACATCATTTACTGATTGGGAAGACGTTGTACCGGATTACAGGAGCTAATGAGCTATTCGTCCCGAAGTTCGCAAAGATTGGCAAGCATTTTGCTCTCAGGTATAGCGTTTCCTTTGTTTCTTCCCCTTTCGGGTTTTACTATAAAAGCCAAGGACCCCGAGCTATTGCAAATGATTTCAGTTGTTTATTAATAATCACGCGCGAATTTGGCTAAGTTCGGCATCTTCCACAAACTTTGAAGTTCATACCTTTTTAATTTAATGGGCTAGTATTTATTGGACTATATTACAAAAAATAATACAAAACACAACTGCAGCTTTTGTATTAAGTTTATTCAGGGTTTTCCCCAGTTGACCTTTATTTTTGAGACTCATTTAATATGCATTGCATATCTGACTTCGCCATTTTAGCCAAATAAACTATACATGTCATTAATATGACCTTTGGTGGCGGGGATTTGATATTTATTGCATTTCATTTATGCTAACATTAGAGTAATAAGCCAGGCCTAGAGATAAGTAATGCATTAATAATACATTACTATCCGATTCCAAATCTTGATTTTATCTGTTGAATGCCTGGACATTCCACTTAATATCCGCATCCCCCCTATTGAGGGGTTGCTTCACAACCTTTGGATAAAAAATTCTTTGTCCCCTCTAGGATAGATTTTAACCTAGTCTCCCCTAGGATACAGGTATCTTCATTTACCCCTTGGATATTGTTAAAACACTAAAATATGGGCCGATTTGGTCTCGAACAAGAACATTCTTAACACTAGTTAATTTTTACTTCAATTTAATTCATTCTGGGACTGCAATAATTGGCGGCCACCCTGCCACTTTTACTATGTGTGTGAATTGTATAAATATATATATATATATATTTATATAATTCTTGTCCATAATTGTATATATATATATATATATATGAATATATTAGAACTGGTGAAGTGACGGCTTGTGAAATTATATGTAATACTATATGTGTAGATATGCATCAAGCCTATATACCTCAGAAAATGATGAAGGGCTCCGCTCGAAACGTCAGTATCTCGTCACTAAATTATTGGCAAAATATATATATAATAAATAAAATAAATACCTTTTCACTTTGCTATATTATTCAAAACACTGTCTACGCAGCACTCTACTTTTATATTATATATATATATATATATATATATATATATATGTTTGTAAATATTAAAATCCAACATCCCGGATGTAATTTTTTACTAGCCAAGGGTATTTACAAAAAATACCACAATAAAAAAATTTAAATACCCCTAGTAAAAAAATTTAAGTTTAATATTGACAACATTAGCCAATCAGGAATGAGTAAAATTGATTGAAATTGTATTTGCTGCCTATGGCAGCATACCAGTCTTGACTTGGGTTGCTGTGTCCTTGTGCCCATATCTCTTTGCGGACCTATGTACAGTATAGTCAGTGAAATCTCGATTTGTGTAAATTGCCCTCTGTTGAGATGTTCAGTTTTATGACGTTTTATGACGTAGATGTTTTATCATGTGTATTAAATTTCCTGCCTTTCGCCGTTCAGAACTTGTCAACGCTGTAAAGTTTGAACGATCTGTTCTGCCTTCAGTGAGGAAGTATAAGACGACTAAGATTATGTGTACTGTACTTAATTTTTCTTGTTGAATGCTCACCAAACACAAAATATGGCTCAGTGACTGCGAGGTATCTGTGATTTCTTGCCATCACAGCATCACTTGTCATGGGCTAAATATATCATGATATCAAATTGTTTTGTTTGTGAATACAGTTTTCCTTCTATTTTAGGTGTATATTGAGTTCATATACTTAATGCAACAAAATAATAATGAACAGTTTGTCTCAATATAAATGCAGTATCACTTCCTTCAACAAGGAAACTAAAACAGACATGTTTTTTCTTTACTGTGAATTAAAGCATATGAATACCTTTCTTTGGCACTACATCTATTTATGCTATGATCACATACAACTACAAACATCTTACTTGGATTTGAGGAAATAATTATCTACAGTGGTTTCTACAATTGATTTGTGCACAAAGCTGTAAAACTACACTATTTACCTCAACTTTGTGAAAACTCAGTGGACAATGGAAATTATTTGTTTGCAAGTTCTTTGGGAAAATAAAATACAGTAGTTGCAGTGGTGTATTCTCAAATGACAACTACATTATATGTGGAGTCGTGCACATGCGCAATGAACTAATACATCACAGAGAGTATTGCATTCTCAACAAGAACTCCAATAAAAGTTAGACAATATAAACAATGGATCAACAATACCAGAAACATCTGTTACATACCATTTCTGGTTTTTATTTTGTCAGTGCTTTGCTTTGCCATCACATATCAGACACTTGCAATTCCACTGACAGTTTTACCACAGTACTAAAGAAGCATGATTTATAGTGGCAGTGATTTATCGGAAATTTGTTTACCAAACATCAAACAGTCATAATTTATGAATACTGTGTATGCAGTCAAATTCAAAAGCCTTGCCAATTATATTCAGACAAGTGATAGTTATTTGTAATTTAAGTCTGCTGTAAATAATTGAAAACAATGTGTACATACTACAGTATGTCTGTTACCATTCATATAGTCAATCACAGGGTTCATTTTGGAAATTTTATCAAAAATGGCTTTTGAGGCAGCACTTCCCTTGCAATAGTAACTTATAGTATAATGTATATAATATTAACTTAAAATAAACTTAAAATAAAATTTATTTTGTTAAATTGACCATTATGTATTGGTTAAGGTTTTAACCAATTTAAACCTGATTATTTAAACCAATTCCATTTGGTTGTACTAAGCCACCTGTTATTATTGGTTACATTAATCTCTGTTTTTTGGTTGAAACAACCAATTTACATTGATTAATATTTAACGTGGGTGTTTCTATCAATTTTATTTGGTTATAACCAATTTAATTGGTTGAAATAACCATTCCGTTTTTACAGTATATATATATATATATATATATATATATATATATATATATATATATATATATATATATATATATATATATATATATATATATATATATATATATATATATATATATATATATATAGTACAATATCTACAGACACGTGTTTCGCTGTTCCACAGCTCATCAGTGTAGCTTGGTACAATCTAGATATGGACATGAGTACTAATTATACACAAACGATTGCCAGAGACAACCGCTTGTGGGATAAACAGCGGTCATGCGCACATCCAGAGAGCGTGAAGCGGTATAGGGCCAGAGTGCTCAAACTACCACAAGGGTAGTGGGCGTTGCATTATCGCTAAAGGACACCTACACCAACTTCACAGAGTGCTCAACAACACCGGAGTGAAGGAGCGTAATAGTACAATATCTACAGACACGTGTTTCGCTGTTCCACAGCTCATCAGTGTAGCTTGGTACAATCTAGATATGGACATATATATATATATATATATATATATATATATATATATATATATATATATATATATATACACTGTAAAAACTGATTGGTTAAAATAACCTTTTTAATTGGTTGCAACCAATTCCAAGAGGTTAAACCAACCAAATAAATTGGTTGTAACCAGAATAAATTGGTTATACTAACCAATAATTTTTAGTCCACACTGAAGTTGTAACTCTTACAACCAAACAGAATTGGTTATCACCAATAAAAATTGGTCAGTTCACCAATTGTCAAATTGTTGCAATGAACTCACATTTAAAGTAACCAATTTAATTTAGTTGTAACCAGTTTGAAATGGTTAGTCAAGTAACCATTTAAATTTGGTTGTAACTTTTTAAATTTGGTTGTAACCAAATAAAACATTTAAATTTGGTTATTCGCGTAACCATTTAAATTTGGTTGTAACCAAATGGATTTGGCTATAACCATTTAAAAATTGTTTTTAAATTACTTTTGTCACTTTTCGTAAATAATTTTGATCTGGTTTCACATGAATCTGGATGTGTGTTAAAAGTCAAATTCAACTGTGAAACAATTGCAACATTGCCCTATAAATCAAAGGAGAAAATTAGATTTCATTAATCAGGGAATTGTGACCAAAAAATAGACTCAATTTCCAGTTAAACTGCCAAGCTCGCCATGCTGTGTAGTTGGTTTCACACTCCATATGACAAGACATAATTAATATTGTATAGGGAACTTGAAATTAGTACTACTGTAATACACTTATAATTTGGGTATAATGTTTTCATTTTAGAAAGATTAGTTTCAGGGCATATAATACAACTGAATTGTACCTTTTCCAATTCTGAAAGATCCTGTAGAAACCTTTCCAGGACCATGGTTCAACACCATACTGTTTGATGTGATCACTGGTAGCCAATGCAAGCAGTTGTATAACATTTACTGGAGATCTCATTTTTGGTCTTACATTGCCCAAACGTATAATAGAAAGCGCCATAAATAGTTAAGAAAAAATGAGAAATGTTCATGGTTGTCAAACATGCAACATATTGTAGCCTAATTTTAAAGGTAAATGGAAAACATTTGACAAATTAACCCTTTCACTACTGTAGGAACCTTTTAGAATTGTACTCTAGCAAATGCGAGATGATTTTGCTTGTCCGGGGAAGAAGTCCTGTACTGAACAGGTTAAGTAACCTACATTGACCCAATTGGCAAGCAAATATATATACATGTATGGTCCAAGAATATAAAGATTCAATGCATTTACAAGTGTTTATATAAACTTGAATGTTTTCAATAAAGTAACTTCAAAGCACCAAATTAAATCACTTCGTAATATACATATTTTGTCCTTTTCGCCAGCCAAGCAAATTATTTTAACCAATATTAAATACACTTTCCAACTTAATTTTATGTAGTTAATTTAATTCTATAAACATGTGGCAAGACATATTTCCATAACAACTTATAATTAGGTTCATTGGCTGAATACTAAGGCTTGAAAATTTATTACCGTATTTATTTATTTGAACTTGCTCAAGCACAGGTTATACTGTACAGGTATGTACAGTACTTGACACATTCTACAACAGGTCATTGCCACGGCATGAGGATTCATAACCTACACATGAAAGAGAATTTAAAACAATTAAAAGCATTTTCAGATAACCATGCAACTACTAGCTATAGGTGCACACAAAATTAATGCTGTGCTTTCATTCTGTGTTGCTTCCGATATCAACTCAACTCGCAAATGTTTGAAAGCTCAGATGACATCCTGGGTAACACTGTACTAGGCAAATGCAAAAAGGCACGGGTTGTGTGTCCTGTTAGGGCACTGTCATTCACCGCTAAGTCAAGCCCGGTCGGATGGGGTTAGTATCTGCATGGGTGACTATCTGGGAAATAACCTTGTGTTGATTCGTAAGCTTGGAAGTCGTGTGAGTAGAGTTAATTTATCTCTCCTGTGTTTTGAGGGTTTTTCTCTTGGGTCTCTGGTTTTCCTCGCTGACAGTAAAATCAACACTTAGATCTCAGCTGTGCTGTGTGGTCAGACATGGGTTGTATATATAGTGGCAGCCTGCAGCACCCTTGACATACCTTCGACTTGACCACGTTCAATGCAAGTTCACATGGTTCAATGAGGCCAAACGACATTGTGTTATTTTTAACCTCCCCGCACTTGTTTTTAGGGGGAAGCTAAAGGACAGGTTTAGCCTCCCCCTAAAAATGACTGTGTGTGTGAGGGGGGGGGGGGCTACCCTTTGGGTTGCCCATAAGAATATTAGTTCTTCCAATCATCATGGTATTTACAGTTACCAAAGTGATATCTAAATTATGAAGTTGTAAATATAGGTATATAGCTGCATATGCTGGACTTGTATTAGAAGAACCTATGACAACCCATTATTTTCAAAAAACATGATTATATATCAAGTTATATTGTAAACTATTTAAATTATCTACATATAAATTAAATATCTATATATTTGATACAGTCAAACTACAATATCTATATCTTCAACTCCTTACTGTAAATTCATGAAAAACTTCAACAAAATACTCACCACTAGGACAGTTCTCAGTTCTCTATACGTAATAGTTGTGTTGCTGGCGTTCTTTTTCAAGATTGTGGAATGATTCAACTACAATTCAATACTTCGAATAATTGGCCGAGTCCTGGAATTCAGTGTCAAAGTCTAATCATGCTATTCTGCAAAATATGTATAGTGTTGTTTACAAATGAATTAACAACAGTTTGTGTCCTCTTTGAATTTGAGAATACAGGTTGCACTTGAGTCTTGATCTGGCCATTTCTTGTTTTAAATACAGCAAAGTATTGGTGATCACATCACATGCAGGCATTAGTGCATTACCATCTCGCTGCATTGCGTGCCAAATCCAAGCCCTCTTCTATATCATTTCCGTCTGTATCTGGAACGGCATGTTCGTTAATATTGAAGAGATCAGCGTGTTTGTTGACAACGTGTACCATTTATAATATATCCACAGAGAAGATGAAAATTTGGGTCATTATTCCCATTTAATTCCTATGATTGCGACCGAGATGATAGACAGAAAATAGCCAGAAATCCAACAGATACGTTGCACCGGTAAACAGTCATGCTGGATCGACAAAATACAGTACTTTTCTGGTCCAATTGTCCAAAAGCATTGTTTAAAAGCATTGTGGCAAAGGAGGCCACAAAATCACAAATAATCCGGGACTATGTTTATTTCCGCGTTTCAACGAAAATTCGTACTTAGTAGGGGTAGGGCAGGGTAGTGTTGTTATACGTCTGAAATACTTTTTTCTGATTTAAAAAACAATGATGATTATTTATTGGTATCATGAGATTTATTGCTAGTCCAGAACTTATTTTCCTTAATTATTTTGTCGCTTGCTATGTATAAATATAAATTTTTGTCATGCCAAGTGTGGGTGAGTCGCTTTGGTCGAATTTTGTCTTTTGTGACGTCAGACACGTGATAGTCGACAAGAGCGCGTGATTTGATTTGAATTCATTTTCACTGGACAGTACCATCATTGTTCGTTATTATAAAGAATTGAAGGGTTCGTGTTCGACGTTTGGCAAGTTTGTTTCAAGGAATGGATGTATCTACGGTAATTATCTTACTTACAGTAATGCATGCAATAGTAATTGATGTTATTGAACTTTATATCGTGGAAAATTAATTCTACGCAGACGTTTTTGAAGAAGAAAATTATTTATGTTGCGAAGTAGTTCAATAGAGATCTATTATCGTAACTTACAAGCTACCTTATCTTAAATACATTTACTTGTATTAATAACGTTAGCTTTTATTTACTGTTTAGGTATTTGGTTCTGAGTTGTTCGAGGCTTTGTCTAAGAGGCGTTCGTGAATAAACGCTAAGTGTATAGAGGAAGAAGAGGTAAGACGATGTGTCGTTTATTTTTTGTCCTAATTGCCAATTTAAAAGCTAGAAAGTATTTAAATATCACTTTCGTTTATACCCAAAGAATCTGGTAAGATTACCCCTCGTAATTTGTTTGATTAAATCAACAAAATATGTTTATAATTGTGCTTTATTTCCATAATTTGCGTATTGACTAGCCAATTTTCAAGATGGCGGCTGCTTCTTTTACAAATTTCGGCTAGAGGCAGGAATGGCTCCGACTCCTTATTCGTCAATACAATACAGCCGGGGGTTAGTGTTATAAAACTCGTTAGGCGGGTTATGGGGATAGAAAACTTGTTAGGTGGGGGGGGGGGTTAGGGTTAGGACCTTTGTTGTTTTGGGGTTGGTTACAGTTCGAGCAAAGAAGTATTTATTGACCAATATGGAGCCATTCCTGTCTCTCGTCACATCTTCTTTTACACACTGCGGCTAAATACAGGAATCGCACACCACTTTATAGTAGATTACACCAAGTCCTCAATATATGTGGTAGTGATTTATAGGTTAAGTAATTACAGTTAGTATATTAGTATTATCAGTATTAGGGTTATTTTTGAGGTTTCCTGTACTTAAACAGGTTTGCGAAACGAAACAACTATTTGCCTATTACTACGAGGTGGATAATAATAACTACCCCAAAACAACAAAGATCCTAACCTCGCCTAACGAGTTTTCTAACCCTAACCTAAATGCAGGGGTTGGGGTTGGTTAGGATCTTTGTTGTTTTGGGGTCGGTTATTATTATCCACCTCGTTAGGCAAATTGTTGTTTCGTTTCGAAAGCCTGTTTAAGTACAGGAAACCTCAAAAATAACCCTAATAGCTCTAATACTGATAATACTAATATACAACATATAATGAGGACTTGGTGTAATGTACTATACAGTGGATGTATGATTCCTGTATTTAGCTGCAAGTTTTTTTACCATGTGGTCCAAAATGTGGACCAGTAGACGGAGGTTGATGGATATACTGTATAATGCTACTGACTACTCAAGTAGCAGGGTGGATGTTTCAAAATATATTTATACAGTTTGTATTTTGATAAATAACTGCATTTTTCAGATATTTGTTAAATAACAGTTTTCTAATATTAAAGAAAGTTTGCAGATACACCATCAACATAGTCCTAACCCCAAACTTAACCCAAATCTTAACCCTACACCGAATACTAACCCTAACTCTTACCATAATGCTTTATTTTAGAAATAACAGCTGATTTTAGTTTTGAATTATACTACCCATAGTCTACATGTGTGTGACATCATTTTGGGATTTATATGAAACTTCACCCATTTTATTAGCTGAGTTTTCATCCTTGACATCATTGATTGTAAAAGGACTTTGGTCTTTTTACTATTCATGTTGACACTCAGGATGTCCTTAGAGTTGAATGACAGGTATATGCCATTAATAAGTATTTTTCTGTGTTTTTTTCAGTTTATAGATTTTGAACTGTTGGAGATGACAAGAGATGAGTTAAGCTATGGGGATAAAGGGTTAAAATAATCCACTTACGGAGAGGCCGGAATGGCTGCTTTTAAAGAACCTTCCCAGGTAAAATGAAACAGGACTGTTTTAAATGTTTTACTTTTATAATTCAATGACACCCTTAATATCATAGCAAGAGACTTTCCGGGATGGAAATCATAATCGTAAGATAAATACTAGTTTATCTTACCAGCATACTAGTGCAACAATGCTTTATAAAATAAGTTGTGTCTTACACACGCTGTGATTGGTCAGTTACCGTGTTTATATCAGGCTATATAACATGGATGGATTACGCCATCGTGATACGCCATCAATTAGCCATCATACGCCATCAATTAGCCATCCTACGCCATCAATTAGCTATCATACGCCATCAATTAGCCATCGTACACCATCAATTAGACATCACGGCGCCATCATACGCAGTAAGGAGAATTTACGCGTTGATAAAAAAGATATTTGTACATTTTATTTGCTTTCTACGGGTTATTTTATAAAAGAAATAGAAAACATTTTTATCCGTGTTCCCATACGTTATATAAACAATCGTGGAAGTTTGGGAGAATTCAAAATCGCGTGGAAACACTCGCCCTACGGGCTCGTGTTCCCACTATGATTTCTCGTTCTCCCAAACTTCCACTCGTGTTTATATAACTGTATGTAAACACGGAAAATGTTTTCTATTTCTTAAATATCGGTATAGCATCGAAACTAATACCACCATACTGGTATCAGCTACATAACATGAATAACCTGCAAAAATATCAATACACCACCCAACTTTATTAGAAAGCACTTTGCTGTAACTCCCATGAGTTGCAGCAAAGTGCTTTCTAATAAAGTTGGGTGGTGTATTGGTATTGTAACCATTTACATAACCACACTGAGCTCTAGATACTAATGTATAATTTTTGTTTCACAGACTGTTAAGGAAACACCTTTCTCACAGATGAGATGAATTCTACACCCAAATCAGTGGCACCGCCACTTATTCCATCTTCGCCAACCACCGTACCTGCATAATTATCTTCCATACCACCTTCAACAACAATCTCACTGATGGAGGATGAGGGAAGTAGTGACAGTACAATCTTTCCATTTGATCCTGTGAACTGCTTAACTCCAGAACTTTATTGCCAGCAACTTCATGTATGTATATTTGAATGATACCATGCAAGTTAGGCAATGTGTCACCATTGTGCAGAAATATTACATTTCATTTGTGTTCATATACCAATCACACCATTTATTAATAATATTCAAGCAATAAACAATTCACATGGTTGATTCACAAATTTCATGGGACATTACCATGTCATGTGTGTACGCTTGCATGTCATGGCTACGGAGTTTGTCGGTTGACCGAGTCAATTCTGAGTCCGAGTTAAGTCCAAGTCAAATTTCTGAGTCATAAAATATGCTAAAAATGCTAATTATGAATTTACAGCACTACTTCTCTGAATTTAACTAATATCTGTAACTTCTCTCTTAACTTTATTTTATTCTTGGAGAGATACCCACAATAAATTTGTGGCAACCCCATTTGTTTACACTTTTAAGTGGGGAGATACCCACTCTATGTGTTGACCCCATTATAGTTCATCATCTTCTTAAAGTGCCTATACAACCCTTTCGTTTTTAGTTATCTGTATGGAGGATCAAAAAATAGCTGATAAGTTATTTTACAGTTTTTGATTTGGACTTTTCGTTCAGAATATATTTCGCATCCAAATTAAGAAATGTAAGCAAATTCCGATTAAAAACCGAAAACGTATTTCTGCCAATTCTGGAGTCTGGAAACTAGATTGTGACGTCATTTAAGACATGAGTCCAGGATCTTCCCAGCTTCGTAGACAAACGAGCTCGATTCCCAGATTATACTATAAAATTTATCGTTTATGTTGAACTATTCAATCATGCCAGACAGATACGCAGTGTATGGATGTTCTAATGACGCAAATTTTAAAGAAAAATATCTGTCCATCGTATTATTTACTTGAACGATACTTTACTTGCACGATTCCTTACTTGAATGATACGCGGACAGTAAATATGAATATCACATAGAGATCTGTTTAATACAGTGTTTACAAGTTCCCCAAGGCAAAACACACATTCGTCTCTTAAATGACGTCACAGTGTGGCTCGTTCCAGGCCTTTCTAATTTGCGGCTTTTTTATATAAATAGCAATGTATAAAGAGTGATATCTTCCAAACGGAAAGTCCAAATCAAAAACTGTAAATTAACTTATCAGCTACTTTTTCATTCTCGATACAGATAACTAAAACACAAAAGGGCTGTATAGGCACTTTAAGAGATACAGTATGTAAAAGAGTGGTGGTAACCCCAGTGTGCAATAGAAAACTTTCACTCTAAACCAGAGTTGCATTGTGATTACGCACCATCTCTTATCAATTACCTGCATGGTTACCCTATAAACTGTTCACTGTGTAGAATCAATCTTCCTTGCATACTAAATCTTTTTATTTTTATTTTAGGATGATAACGAAGAAGATATTGGTTTGAAAGTGTAGCAATGTTCTTCCCCTAAATTGTTGTCAACTGGGACATACATTTCTTATCCCTCATCACTGAAGGAATACTTGACATCAAATTTAAGTTTTTCAAAATTGTTATTTACCTTTTTAAGTATTAAGCTAGTCTGCTAGTATACATGTGTTTAGAATTTTGTTGAAGGAAACCTAGATTATTCAATACATTGTTTTTGTCATAAAGTACTTTGTAGTCTATTTGCATGATAGCTCGTAGTTAACAGTACATTGAGGTTGATTAATCCAATTTGACCAATATCCAAATTGGTTGAAACTACCATGATTTAAATGTTTACCAACTTAAAATTGATATTGGTTACTGTAGCAAGAATATTGGTTAAATTAACCAATATTTAATAGTTAGTGACCAATATTTAATAGTTACAGTGACCAATATTTAATAGTTACAGTGACCAATGTTTTATTGGTTTAAACAACCATTATATATTGGTTACTGTAACCAAGGTAACTTGGTTAAAACAACCACCATTTAATTGGTCTGAACAACAATTACCTATTGGTTGTTTTAACCTTTTAATTTTTGGTCATTTCGACCATAATATCAATTGGTTGAAATGACCAATTTTTAACTGGTTCTCTCAGACTCATTTTTTTTTTGGTTATTTTAACCAATCAGTTTTTACAGTGTACAGTGCTGCGTATAGACAGTGTTTTGAATATATAGCAAAGTGAAAAGGTGGTAAACTGCCAAGAATTTAGTGAAACTGTCAAGAATGTTTTTATTACTGCGAAAAGATACCAAAGTGTTGTCGGTTAAAATGGCTGACGTCGGTGAAAATGGCTGTATTGTTCAAAGATCTGTTTTTCAACATAACCAACAAATAAGTTAGCATGGCTTGGACCCATTTTGCTGCCAATCGCAACACCACTTATTTATTGATAATGTTCACCATCAAAGGAAAAATTGTTAAGGGCAAGCACTAGTTCTGCTAAGCGGAGTAACGTGGTTGTGGAGGGTTCTAAATTAGTGCGCTGATTAAAGAAAAACTTCAGAGCTTCAAGGCCCTCACAATGGGGAATTCCATAAATTTCTTTTCACGATGGACGTCAAGTCCTTATACACCGTCATTCCCCATTGTGAAGTTTTTTCTTTG
Source organism: Chrysogorgia sp. JL179-B06 (assembly GCA_035772405.1). Lineage (NCBI taxonomy): Eukaryota > Metazoa > Cnidaria > Anthozoa > Scleralcyonacea > Chrysogorgiidae > Chrysogorgia > Chrysogorgia sp. JL179-B06. The sequence continues at coordinate 379,512 of JAYKKM010000132.1, read as the reverse complement.
ATCAGCGCACTAATTTAGAACCCTCCACAACCACGTTACTCCGCTTAGCAGAACTACTGCTTACCCTTAACAATTTTTCGTTTGATGGTGAACATTATCAACAAATAAGTGGTGTTGCGATGGGCACCAAAATGGGTCCAAGCTATGCTAACTTATTTGTTGGTTATGTTGAAAAACAGATCTTTGAACAATACACGGGTCCCTTGCCTGATTTTTCGGCAGATTTATCGATGACTGTTAAGGAACAGCGTCGTGTTCACGTGTCCTTTTAGAGCAGTTCATCAACTTTGTTGATGATTTTCATCCTGCTCTGAAGTTCACGTGGGAAATCAGCGAGACCTCTGTGTCGTTCCTTGATTTTTAATTTCGATTAATGGTGATTCGCTGAAAACGTCGGTCTCGTACACGCCTACTGACTCCCATAGTTATCTTCTATTTTCATCCTCTCATCCCAACCACTAAACAATCCATCCCTTACTCACAATTATTGCGTCTACGCCGCTTATGTAGCGACGACCAAGATTTTCAAGCCAAATGAATGGAAATGAGATATTTTTTGTCCAACGTGGTTACCCTACCAACCTTTTAGACCTCGCCGTTCAGAAAGCTTTTCTCGTCCCCCGTTTAGACGCTCTTGAACCATCTTTGGAACGAGTTTGAAACAATAAAATTCCTTTAGTTCTAACATTTCATCCTTTCAATTTTAAAGTTAAAAATATTATTAATCGGAATTTTCACATTTAAAAAAATGATCCTGAGACGTCAGCCATTTTCCCCGACAACCCTTTGGTATCTTTTCGCCGTATAAAAACATTCGTGACTCCTTAGTACATAGTGCCCTTAAACAAAATACCTCTGCACCAGCGGGAACATTTTCTTGCCGCCGTTCCCGCTGTAACACATGCCCTTTTCTCAATCCCACTACAGTTATTACTTCCCCCAAATTCGACCACACAATCCGTCAAGCTTTTTCACGCACGTCCACCAACATAATTTATTGCATTTCTTGCGATAAACATCGGTAAAACTGGGCGACGCCTTTCAGACAGGTTTGCTGAACATCTTAGTTCCGTGAGGATCAATGATGGTGACAATCCTGTAGCCCGCCATTTCAACAACTCTAACCATTTGGTTTCAGACATGAAAGTCTGTGCCATCCTTCCCATCTCCGGTACCTACAACTATAGATTTGTGTATATTGAATTCAAATCACTGAATTTGCCTACAATGTCTTTCAACAAGCCACAACCTCAAGTAGCCCGAGTTAACGCCGGAAAGCGGAGAAGATCGGAAAGCGGAGAAGATCATATGTCAACATCGCGCATAGTGTCCAGGATAGTCATCTGCAAAATTCTTGAAGTAATTCTACCAGCCAGGTCACGGTTTTAATCGCTCTGCACAAAATCATGACACATTTGTATATTTTGTTCATGTCAGTGTAGCACCTGCCGTTCTTGAAGAAATTGACCCGATGCAATTTGGGGGTATCCCGAAATTATCAGCCACACAAGCTCTAATCAGCATGATTCACAAATGGTCAGAAGCAACAGATGGTACTGGGGCAGCAGTACGTGTACTTGTACTCGACTATCGTAAAGCCTTTGACTTTATCGACCACCAAACCCTCCCAAATAAAATACGGCAATTAAACCTACCACCTTCCATCATCAACTGGATCCTAGATTTCCTAATGTTCAGATTTCAACGCGTCAAATTATCCAGAAAGCATTTCTCCGACTGGGGTACAGTTCCTTCCGGCGTACCTCAAGGAACGAAGCTCGGTCCATGGCTTTTCATTTTAATGATCAACGATCTGAGGCTACCCGGTTTTGATTTGTGGAAATATATTGACGACACGACAATATCAGAAGTTCTGCCGAAAAGCTGTTCGAGTACCATTCAAAGAGCTGCCACGAAAGTTGAAAAATGGTCTGCCGACAACAAATTCCAACTGAATATTTCCAAGTGTAAATAATTGACATTTCAGTTTACCAAACACCAACAAGGTTTTCCTGCCACTACCATCAAGAACAACCCGTTAGATCTTGTTAACCACGTCAAGATTATCGGTCTTACCATCAGTATTGACTTAAAATGGAACGAACACGTCTCTAACATTATTAAAAAGGCAAATAAACGCATTTATTTTATAATCCAGCTTAAACGTGCCAAAGTTCCTTTCACTGAAATTATCAAATTTTATTCCACCTGTGTTAGACCCGTCTTGGAATACAGTAGCGAAGTGTTTCACTTTTCATTACCTAAGTACCTCAGCAACGCCATCGAGAGGGTGCAAAAGAGAGTTATATCTATTATGAAGAAGGATTGACCTCTGCAGGTCTCTACTCTCTAAGTGGACGAAGAGAAAAAGCATGTTTTGTGCTTTTCGGTGACATTGCAAGAAACCCTGAGCACAAATTATCAAATCTCCTACCTCTGCAAGCCAAAATCAAGTACAATCTGAGGAAGTCAAGAATTTTTAAACAATTTAAGGTTAAAACAAATAGATTCAAACACTCATTCTTCCCAGCCTGTCTTCAAGCAAAAGAATCCCAACACTAACTTTTGATACATGGAACTTCTTTGATTAACAATTTTTATGAAATGAAGTCCTTGATAGATAACAAATTGTATATACTCCTTTTTAAAATTTTAGATTATGTAATTATCTCTGTAAATTTAGAACATGTAATTCAGCTTTTTAGCTGCAAAGTGTTTTTTAGTAATAAACATATCTATCTATCTATCTATCCTCTACCGTTGCAACGATAACCGACTGTTCACGAAAGTATCTTCCGAAAGAGTATGGCCGAAATATCTGGAATATGTATATCCTAGTATATCCGAGCGATGGTTGCAGTCAACCGTGGTAGAAAATTATGTTGACAAAAATCACAAAATATTATTTATTTTGTGTAAAAGATTGACAGATGGGAGCGCGTTTGACTAATTGACTTCCGGTGGTCGCATGAAGTTGGGGCACAGATGATACGAAAGGTCTCTGACTAAAAATGTAACCAATATATAAGTTACTACAGCTTTCAATTACAAAATTTTCAAAACGACTGTGAACATTAACCTTTAATCTATCATGTAGCCGATTTTCAAGCTAAAATTTTACCAAACAACCACATTAGACGTCAAAACAAATCACTACCGAAATACTAGTGCAGTGCTCTGACCACTGAGCTACGGAAGCCGTTGCGGAGAGCCTAGTCACGAGATCTGTATATATATTTAAAAAACTCATTAATAATTCATGAAGAAAACACAAAGGAAAATCACCACCGTGTCGTATCTTTATATGTGATAAAGATTCATCCTAATTTACATAAACTTTAGCTTTGATTTTCTCGGCTTAGACAACGTTATTTTTCAAAATTACTAAGCCAACGAACTAACCAAATGCTGGTCGTTTTTTAAGCCGTTTAAAACACTCGCAGACGTGTTTTATCAGATATAAAACACTCGGCTGCGCCTCGTGTTTTATATCTGATAAAACACTGCTGCTCGTGTTTTAAACATTACTTAAAAAACTCATTAATAATGCATGAAGAAAACACAAAAGAAATGCATCTTTAATCAATATTTCTACCATGTAGTAGAGAACTCATTAATAAAACATCAGTGTCTTTAAATTTGATAGAACACTCATTCAGCCAGCCTGAAGCGCTTCATCTCACAATTATACCAAAACTATGCTGCGGCACAAGCAGCAGTCCAAACGCACTGCAGCGTGTCACTCGTTTGCATTGCTAAATAATTTCACACAATAGATAAATACTAATTAATGGACGTTTTTTAAGCCATTTACAAAACTCGTTATCGGGCTTTATTGGTGTATAAAGCCCTCCAACTATATATGTTTATATATATATATATATATATATATATATATATATATATATATATATATATATATATATAAATAGGTAAAATAATCCAAAGCATGGATAATCTCCCAGAAGTAGAGTTCTCAATACAAGGTTGACGCCGTGTAGAGCGTGATATAGTGATATATTTAAACTAATCTAAAACATCTAGTCATAACACGGTGTTTCATGCTTAACGCAATCATCAGACGACTGATGATTGCGTTAAGCATGAAACACCGTGTTATGACTAGATGTTTTAGATAATTTTAAATATATCACTATATATATATATATATATATATATATATATATATATATATATAACAAAGGTGGTAAACTGCCAAGAATTTAGTGACGAGATACTGACGTTTCGAGCGGAGCCCTTCATCAGAGTAAGACGAGATGAAATAAAATAAATAGGGCTTATATATATGCCAAAAGGGTGTCACAGGTAGAAAGTAGCCAATCAAATGCACGGGAAATTAACTAACTAATAATTAATGAGATGGAAAAAGTTAAATCATTTGCTATTTTTAAAGTCCATCAATAAGCAGACTGAGGGGGTGGGAGAAATGACAGGTCCAATAGTCAAGGGGATTAGGCGATAATAATAGAAACAAAGACTTGAAAAGGAATGAAAGTGCATAAGCTAATAATAAAAAGTTCCAAGCAAACTAAAATAACAAAAACTTTTAGGAAATTAAATAAAAGAAAAACGTTCGTTAAGACCAAGAGGATGTGTGGTGCCAAGTTTAAAAATGAGACGCTTCTCTTGCCGCTTGCGGTTATCGTTGCCACAATGGTACATGTAATGATACAGCTGTCAGTGCAGGGGTGGTTAAATTTTCCATCATTGCATACCCATAACATAGTGTTGGCCAACGGCTTTGATTGTATGAAGGTGAGTTGGCTCAGTATCCAAGCTGGCTATACTGAAAAGTCTGCTCCACCAAATGAGCCATCCTGTTTGCTGACCTAATCCAGTTCTAGTCAACAGGGTCAGCCTGGCAAGCGATCCAGCCTGTGCTCATGTAATAACAATTCATATGGTCAGTCCGACAAACAGTTTCAGTTTGAGCAAGCATTAAATCAGTTAATCTTTTTCTCAGTGTATAAGGCATAGCAGTCAATCAAACCATTTACCTGGCAGTAGCAAGGTGTCATAAGCTATTATAAACAGTTTAAAGAAATGTAATTCAAAATCATTATTTCTTTGAAGTTATATAACATTTTGAGCCAGTAAACATATTCATAATTTTAGCATATTTATTATTTGAGAGGCTTTATACGTACTAGTGTAGTCACTACAGTGGGCCGGCCAGCTAGCTAATTGTAGTGTAAAGATAGATTACTGCATTGTTAACTATGTTACTGTCTCGGTTAGCGAGCCAACTGGCTTTCCATGGGTGTCAGAGATGTATATACTGTGTGTTCATTTGTAAGCATGCGCATATAATAATATGAACAATCGATACAAACTTACTGATAACCCAGAACATTTTGGAGCTCCATTTTAAGCTTACAGGTAAAATATCAAGTGAAACAAGGTTATTCAAAGGCAACATTTGCATAGTCATCACTCATCATAGATGAATTGATAACCAGCAAACAATAACAAACTCTTTACTCCTTCATCTTGATAGTTGGTATGGGTGTCAGAGATTTATGTATCATATAATAATATGAACAATCGGTACAAACGTATTGATAACAACATTTTGGAGCACCATTTAAGCTTACAGGTAAAACATCAAGTGTAACAGGATAAAATTAGAATAAAATATATGAAACAATAAACTGTAGCATCGATTTTATTTTGTATAACATAACAAACAATACAGGCAACAAAGCATGAAGGGCTCCGCTCGAAACGTCAGTATCTCGTCACTAAATTCTTGGCAGTTTACCACCTTTTCACTTTGCCATATAAAAATATTACTGTTACCTCTCGGTCACTAGTCTACTAATAATCTCGCTCACTAGTCTACTAATTTAGTCAACAATGATGCAATAATTGCCATTTCGCGACCCGACAAAATAATAAAGAGCCCTTTTTAAGACTCGTGCTCTCCCCCACAGGGGGGGAGGCCCGAGTAATTATAGAATACCCGTCCACTTTTGAAACTGTATTTAAAGGCAGAAATACAAACCAAGATGCTCTAAAATTTCTTTAAATATAATATAAGCTTTATATTGTGTGTAGTTTTTGATTGTTACCAAATTAAATGGGGTTTTAAAATAAAACGAAGCAAAGGTGGCGTGGACAAATCAATATTTTCAGTTGATAATCCCACAAAATAAGCCAATTGCACTGGATAAAAAGGATCAGTTCACTATGAGAATGAATGCCAGTGAGGTCGAAATATCCGTTATTTTTATTTCAAAAGTATTTCGTATACTCCCACAGGTCGACGGCGCATTTATAAAGTGGTCGAGTGCATAAATCAAGTGGTCGAGTCAAGTTGGTGCATTCATGCTACGAAAACGTACAACCTCGCCCCCTCGTCACGTGAACTGCTAAAATCTAGCAGATTTTTAAGTAGCGTTGCTATGTTAGTTAAGGGAGGGATGACAAAGGGTTTGTTGACATTAGTCAGGATATGACAGGTCACTTCTTTGGTCATTTATTTCTTTCGAATGCGCGTCTCTGCGATTATTGGAATATGTCGATAATAATCTCCTAAAAATGATTCTCCTACAAGTCTTCTGGCGACTTTTCCAACGCTGTCGCCTTTGTTGCAGCATTAACGATGTAAAGTTTTCAAAAAATTAATATTTAACCGTAGAAATACATGTACGAGCATTTATAGAATACCCATCCACTTTTGAATCCGCATTTAAAGGCAGAAATACAAACCAGGTTGCTCTAAAATCTCTTTAAATATAATGTCGAAGGTTTATTTTGTGTATACTTGTTGATAGTTATCAAATTAAATGAAGTTTTAAATAGAACGATCGGAAACAATTGCCTATGATGAACTTTCCGTAATTTGACCCTTTTAATAACTGTCAACAGATTACAGATATAATACAAAGAGCGAAAGTGGACGGGTATTCTATAATTTAGCGATGACACACACTCTTTCTTGATACAGCTGGCTGTCAGTGTGTAATAATTCTCGACCAAATTTCAAATTTGCAAGACAAGAATGATTCCGTGTGAGTAAATATAAAGTTGTATTGAGCGTCCATAAGTTTATCCTTTGATAATATCAAAAATAGGTACGCATTACGTACATGCGTCCACAAAGGTGTATCAAAGCTGGAATTGGTAGTTATATCGCCTTGGCAGAAAGCACAAATCTTTGAATAAATCGCGTTTTCAGAAGGTTTTAGTGAATTGATGGCGTCGACAAGTATCGCATAGATGGAAGTAGAGAAGAGGGGTGAATTTGAATGTTCGGAAAGCTCTGATTCTGCGTTTGAAGAGGATTTTTAGCAGACAATTGAGCTGCTTGATATGGAAGCTGCTTGATATGGAAGCTGCTCGATATATTTTTGAAAGAATTTACGATTGCTCACGTTTAATTTAATCTGGGTAATGGTAATAAGGGAGCGTTCATAATTTACTTAGAGGGGGTGCTATGGTGATTTTAAATTTTTTCCCCTAAATTTTTTGAAACCCCCCTAATATTGCCAGGGAATTTACTCTGCCCCCCCCCCCCCCCCCCCCTAATGTGATACCATCCATGCAAAGGTAAATTTTTGTGACCCCCTACTCTCCTACTCTAATGCTGATCAGACTTCCTCTAAATGAGTGATAAGCGTACAGTCATTTTGCATCTGAGTATTTTACACGTCAGTATTGCCATCATTTATTAAATTTATAACTAAACTTTGTTTTCACAAACAGAAACCATTCACAACAAATTAAAAAGTACCATTAATGATAATTGCATGGTTTCCAATAAAATAATCTTCCCATAATTATACAAAAATGTATGTACTGAATTTATTGTTTTTTATTAAAGGTAATTTTATGTCCATATCTTGCAGTGTATTTTCATGTTTAAAGGCATATTGCACGATAATGTATATATTCATCTCTCATTTTTTTAAGGTGGCCAGAAATGAACAAAACAACAATGTACAATTTCAACTCTCATAATTTGTCTTCATGTTCACCTTGAGTGAAGTGTATGACTATTTTTAAAAACGTGGTCAAAAATGCATGGCCAGCTACAACCATATTTTTACATCAGGTGTAGTCGACAGAATGTCTTAAACTTTTTTGATTACCCCCATTGCACTCTGTTTTATTTTTTGGGTGATTTTCGAAAGTCCCCCCTAAAAATGATTGTTGAAAAATTGCCATAGCCCCCCTCTAGGTAAATTATGAACGCTCCCTAAGCAATTACCTTGCGATTTCTGCAAGAAAGTCTGTAAATCGAAAGGTACTGGTACTGCGGAAGTAAACACATGGCTGAACTGGGAGAGGGTTCGTCTTATCTTTGGAGAAAACCTGTTGTATAATCATTTTACTACAATATCAGATAATGAAGTTTTTTTCAAAGAGACGTAGAGGTCTGGGAACTATACTTTTACAATTATTGTAATATTAAAACTTGAACAATGTTCTTTATGTTAGTGGTCTGCAAAGTTTGAAGTGATTTCATCCATAAAGTTTGAAGTGATTTCATATATAACTGTCGAGATATATTAACTGTCAAGCGTTTATATAATGAGCCCCTGGCTCGGGTGACTGGGCAACCACACCCTGCGTTACCGACATTAAATAAATTATTATTATTATGGTGAATATACCAAAAAGAAAAAACTGCTCAAGATGGACTTACAGCAGGAACAAAGAAATTGAAGTCTTGATATCATCAACGAGAAGATTGACAGAGGCATATTAGTACATTTTCTAATTATGAATTATGACTTTGGGCTTGCCATTGATGGGTTACCAGCATTGCTGAGGTGTTTTTAGAAAGAATACAAATAAAGACAGGATTACTTGTCTGAGTCATCTATAAGTAGAGAAAATAATGTATGAAGTCTTGAATTATACTCTTGTGAAAAGCTTATGGTGCAAAATTATATAATGTCAGTCTTTGTGTTTAGAAAATATTGTTAAATGATATATTAGTGTTAGGTCTTTTTATTTTGCTAAGGATATTGTTAATGAGTACAATCTAAGTCGGCGTACTCAAGGAAAGAAAGCTTATATGAACAGTTGAAGAAAGCCAGTGATAAGATGTAAATATTGTCTATAACATTAATTATGCCGGTTAATTTAGTTCTGTCTCTACTGTCAGCTGTATCAATTTAACAACCTAAAAAGAGATGTACTGCTAAATTATTTGGAACAAAATAATAATGCTTTGAGCAAGATAGATATCTTTAAATCTAATAGAGGCATCTAAGATCTTGCTTGAAATATCAGTATTTTGTCTCACACAATTTATTGGTAGCATACGAACTTCCAGAATTTTACTGATGTCAATGCCAGACAATTTCTCTCATCAATAGTGGAGGCAGGATTAGAAAATACATGTACTAATACAATTGATTTTTCAATTCATATTTATAATATTAGATTAGAGAATTACATGTAACTATATCATTCAACTCTACATATATTAATTATTCATGTGTATTTATAATAAAATTGTATATATTTTCTATAAATATAATTTCTTTTTTTGGTAAATCTGTTTTGATCAGTTTGTTTGTATGCTACCTAATTTATGGATTAAAATAATTTAATCTGTCATTATTGGCTGTTCATCATTTTATTGAATTGCAAGTGGCGATGTTTAAAATCAGTCAAGAAAAAAAACGAGTTTCTGTAATAACAGACTTCTTGTCTGATATACAGTATTATGTACTAGGTATACAGGAACACACTTTCATTTGGTCTGTCAGTTCATTACTTTTGAATTAATGTATGCGAAACAAACGTATAAACTTTAAATGTGAGAGAGTTGCTAGATATAAATAAATTCAAACTAAGAAGCTACTAAATGGTCGTCGCATTTGAGCAAGATTTGACTTGTTTTAGAGGTTAATCACATTGAAGCTCTTCAACTTCGTCTATAGACTATATTTCCAATATTTCCTTGGCTTTTTGTGTTAAAAATCGATGATCTTAAAATCCCGCCGACGATAACCGTCTGATCTGGTCATGCATTAAAGAAATAACAGCAGAAAACGAATCGCATTGCATTCTTTGGCGAACAACAATGGCAACAGATGGAAAATATTTAGGGAAAACTGCAACAACATCTTTACAATACACGCTTGTGGTAACAACAACGTGAAGACTTCAAAGGAAAAACCATCGGTGAACGCATACTCCGCTATTTCTTTTAGAATGTGTTGGCTTCGTCAACTCAACGTGTTTAAGACCACCCCTCCCCTGACACAAAATCATTTAGCAGATCACGTGACCAGCGTCCACGGGTTTTCGCTCAGCAAGTCCGCCGAGTGTGTGAAAACCTTGGGTACGAGGTTGCGAAACATCCCTTCTCACTTTTCTTTATATTACTACCGAAAATCGCGATACGCTAACGAAGGGGGCGGGGCAACCACAGTCAACGGCCTTCCGAATTGATGTAAACACTGACTCGTTGCCTTTCTGGTCTGGTTGCCTGTAATTTGTCCCGATTGTCGACAAAACTAACAAGTAAGGACATTTTAATTTCGAGTTAATACAATTGTGTAAAAATACCAAATAAACCCGATTTACTGTTAAACTCGCTTCACTAATAGACGTTACGGCTCCCTGTGACAACGCCAACAAGGATAATACATTGTACCATGCAGGACAGATACTCAAAACTGATTTGCAGACGTGTGAAAGTATAGATATACAGTCCCTGGGTTCAGAAGATCTAACATTGGCCAAAGCTAAAGAAATGCTTCCCACAAGTTTGATGAAACTACTTTCATGGGTTATATCGACGCCATCAAATGAAATAGAACAGTTTATTGAGGAACCGCGAAACAGTTGAACGATGTTGATGAAAGGCACGTAACATCAATAGAAAACAGTCTAAAAAACCTTGAGTACACGACCATCATAGCTCACCCGATGGGATCTATATTTATGTGCCATTGAATCAAACCATTTTTATTTTTCACGAGAGTTGATGGTTAAAAAATCAAACCGAAATTGATTTTAGAATTAATCATAGCAATTACCGTCACGGAGCTCTAACCCCAACGCCATCTTTCGATGGAATGAATGATATTTTATAATTCAGGTCTTAAAAAGTGTTTAAAAAATTAGATGAAAAGTGTTTAAAAAAATTTAGATGAAATGTACCTAAAAAAGTTTATTGAATTGGAGGTAATTTTGTGAAAAGTGTTTTGGAAAAAGTTTTGAGGTTTATACCGTAAAGTGTTTAAAAAATTAGATGAAATGTACCCAAAAACGTTTAGAGATGATTTCATACCGAAAAGTGTTTTAAACGTTTTTTGGGTTTTGGTAACTAGGGTAATTTGGAAAAGTGTTTCAAAAAGTTTAGAGATGATTTCATACCGAGAAGTGTTTTAAAAGTTTTGTGCTTTTGAAAAATAAAACTAAATAAACTTTTTAACACACAATAAAAACTTTTTTTGAGACAAAATTCTCTTTTTATTTTTTTTAACAATCTAAATACATTTCTTTATTAATACAACTAAGCATGGAATCATTAGTTATCATTATTGTTGTTATATATTTATGCGGACAAAGATTTTCTCATAGCCCACCATTTCTAAATATAATTTATACCTGGGTAGCGTACCAAGGGGAAAGTATTTACAGTTTCGTAAATTATATTTTTCATTTGGACAATTGCATTGAAGAGTATAAAGTTCACAGTGGGTATATACTGTTTTTTTATATTGTTTAACATCTTTCTATTAAATACTTTCTCCTTTACTTCTTCATCATCATCATCTTCATCACTACCCAAATTTGCCTTCAAACTATCTTCAATATCATCCTGAATGCGTTTAAAGTCATCGAAATACCCCTCTTTGGATATAAATCCGTGTGCGTATCCGTACCCTTTATTGTTGTAGTCCCATATGAGAGGGGTTGGTGGCCCATATGAGAGGGGTTCTCCATAGGAAGATTCGTTCGTTTTTTCTTCTTTCGTATCCATTTTTATTTTTTCTTCTTTCGTATAGCCATTTTAATTTTTTCTTAAACTTCTTAAGTTTGTAGATATGTTGGGTTGTTACTACGTTTATATAAGAACGTATTGTTTAAATGAAAAAAAAATAGTTTCAGCTTATTTATATGAAAGTTTTTGGGGAAAATTTTTTTCATTTGGAAAAAACCTAGGGTATAAAAAACGATATCATAAAAAAAATGTTCAGTAATTTTGTTGAAGATGGGGTATATGCCAGCGCGAACGATTTGGACATTTCAAATGCGTGACCCAGAATATGCTGAAAATGTGATAGAGATAACGAAATTAATTCACACTCCACGGAATTGTCTTAAATTAAATGAAATATCGTTTTTTGAATGCAGTCGTGAAATTGTAAAAGATAAAGAAATCGGGTATCTTCAAGGGGTTGTTTATCTCAAAGAAGCAAGAGATGATATTTTTGATTGGCTTCAATATGGGAGAGTAATCGTTCGTTCTCATGCTGATGATTTCTACCATTTTAAAGGACAAAAACAAAAGAAAAAAAGAAAAAAACTGTTATAAAAAACTTTTAGAGTAAAGAAGAAAATCATGTAAAAAAAATAACAATGATTCACATGAAATGTTTTATTATAAAAAATAAATTTATACAAGAGAAGGAATTATTGTGTCCTCGACAGTTTTTATATACTTAACATTTTTATGCAAAAGATGAGGAACAACTTTCCCCGATAATATTTTTATTGTTTTTCCAGATTCTCCATGATTGATAACTTTCAGGGTTACTTCATAGAGGTGTTGTTTCACACCATTATTTTTTATTACAGTACATTTGTTTGTTTCAAATATTGTAACAAGTTTGCAATCCTCCACAAAATATATATATTCAGGATAATCTTTTATAAGATATTCACATGAAAAATAGCGCTGTAAAGTATTTTTGGATTTATCAAAAAAGGTTGCACTATTAACACACCCACTACGATAATCTAATACGGACATTTTTGTTTTTCAGTAATGATAAATTTTTATTTTAAACACCTTATATATATTATATATTTGTCTCAAAACGATATATTTAAAACAAAATCAACAGATATAACAGTATAAATAGGAGGTTTTTCGTTTTTTATAAAGCATTGCTTGTAAGTTGCGTACTCTACTTCAGTTAACAAAAAATGAAGTGTAGGAGTTGTATAAAAAAATCGAAACGAAAATAAAAAATAAAAAGAATACGAAAACGACGACGTTCTAAACAATTTCAAAAAGATGGGGATCGTCATGATGATCATAAGTTTTATGAATTTTGGAAATGGTAGACTGTGTATTAAAATATTTTTATTAATCCAAATGAGTTTTTTTCCATCTTTGTATTCTATCATCACATACACATAGAGCAACTATTTTACTATAGATAATTCGTCCGTAATTTATTTTACAAAAATAACAATAATGATGGTCCACATTGCGTTGTTTACATCTGTAGTGCATGATAAAATGATAGAAGGAACCCACTTGTCCAAAACAGAAATCACAACATACCATCTTAAAAACTTTTTTTAATTTGACTTCTTGGTTTGTGTTTTGAAAACTTTTTTAGTTTGCAACCCGCTTTTATAGATTTTTGGAAAACGTTTTTAAAAAAATAAGGGACTATAAAAGCAGGGTATCAAATATATTTTCGATATTTTCGACATGTGGTTGTGATCAAATATTGATTTTGGAGAGGGTGAATCTTATGATTATCTTACACTGTATTATCATGCTGAACCCATACAATTAGTAAAATACGAACCTGTGGCTCCCACGTATCTAAAAGCTGGATATTATTTATATCTGAAGGACCGTCAGGGACCTCGATATTTCAAAATGTTGTTAATAGAGGGGATGATTTACAGAACCTCTTACCACCATTGAAGGGAAAAGATATAAATATTAAAAATAATAGTGTAGAATTAGCAAACTCAACACCTTTATTAAACATCAAAACTTGCTGTCTCATTAACAATAGAGGGAAACAAATTTTTATATCTTTGTAATGTTTTTTAAAAATAATAAACTTTTGATGGAAAGTTAGAAACAGAAAAATATCGAGTTTTATTTTTGTAAAAATTTTTATTACAAGAAAATAAATAATTTTAAGATGTAATTTGTTGTGGAATTATTGAGCAAACTTTATTTATTAGTTAATTTTTTTATACAAGAGATGATCACTCTTAGTATCAATAATTGTTTTTAGGGTTATTCCCCTATCTTCAAGTAATCCTTTTTTTGCAATAACTTTCAGAGTTAGTTCGTAGACTTGAGGTGGAGAACAAAACGCGGGATTACATTCTTTACATAGTGTAGCAGGTTTACAATCCTCTACCAAATACCTATAGTTAGGAAAGGTTTTTTGAAGAAAATGACATGAATAATAACGAGGAGTGTAGTCATAATATGCTACACCCCTATAATTAACAAAGGTAACGAGAGAAGGTGTTACCATCTTGTTCTATAAATCAATGTGATTAAATCAAATGTGTTCAATCTTATATATATTATAAATAAAAAAGCAAAAACACCGTACGAATTTAAAAAAAAAAAAAAATTTTAAATTGTTGTTATTTTTTTCACCCAGACATAAACAATTCCATACATCACGTTCTGTATCATGTTTCTTTTTAACTTCCAGGGATAAGTAATATGCTTGACGAGGTGTTGAGGGTATATCACCAATACATTCGCAAAATGCCGTATGTTGACATTTATTTACAACATAGGTAACGTGCGGTAATTCGTTTGCTAGAAAACGACTTGCATAATAGTTATTCTCATCTTCAAAGTATGGGTTAAAGTCATCAGCAGTTATTCTTTTATATCTTCCACCGTTATGTTCATCACAATCACTATAGGGTACATGTGAATTCGACATCATTCACAATAACGTTTAACATTTTGCGTAACCCGTATATATAATTTGTTATTAAAAAATATATAAAAATAAAAAAATCAAATTAAAAAACGATATTCTAAAATAAAAATATATAAAAAAAAATCAAAAGAAATTTTATTAGGATATAAATAAGAATGTGAAAAATGTTTTTTACAAAATATCATGTAAATCGTGGAAACAGTAGATGCACGATATAATAGATTATTTTATTCAAAATATCTCAGTGGACAATGTCTTAACGGAAATATGTGTGGGGAAGTGTGTGCGAATTATACACCGTGGAAAGATCGGAAAAAAAACGTTGTTGTAGATTAAAGAGATGGTTGTTAAAAAAACGTCCGTGTGCGACTCATCCAGACGAATTAAAACTTTCTAGATTAAACAGTTTTAAACGTTGGTTATTAAAGAAGTTAAATATACGGTGGAAGTATACAGTGAATTTTCCAGTGGGAATAGAGCGCGAATAGAAGAAGAGACGTAGAATTTTTTTTTTAAACTTTTAAAGATTTAAATGGCTATACGAGAGCGTGATTTTGATGAAATTCTTTATCCCGACATTCAATATTTATTACACTCTGAATTGTTTGAGATAGAAAAAACACGAGATTCAACGTTTTATTTTGTGTAATGGAGAGAGAACGCCCATCAGTTTAGATGTGCTGATTATGATAATAAATATTTTAACATTTATGTGGAAGATAAAAATGAACAATCTATATTTCGGAAAAGATATGGTGGAAAAAGATATTATAGATTTTTAATAAATGGTTTTAGTGAGTAGTCATATATATATTAGTATTATTATTCATGTGGAATAAGGGATTGGCAATAGCTCTTAAGCAATCAGATTGCAGTAAGTATTTGAATTGACCAATCAGAGAAGACTTGATACTTTAGGATTCGGGGGATGTCCTAAAAAGTCTCCAACGGTGTCGGTGATCCTAATATTATCCGTAATCAGGAGGGAGGTCAGTTCAGATAATACTTGAGTAATCTGATATGGTTGTCTAGCCAATCCCTTACACATGAAGATGTTGGTTGTCTTTTTTTGTCGGGAAGGAAACATGGCCGCCACTCTTTCTTGGTTTCTTGTTGAAAGTTTTTAAGATGTTGGAAAAAGAATTATTATTGAAAAAAAATAGTGTTGTTGAAATATTTTGAAAATAGATATGGTGTGAATTGTATTTTATAAAAAAAAATGATTTGTGATTTAAAAAAAAAAAAGAAAGAAATGATGGTGAAATATTTTGAAAATAGAAATGTTGAATTGTATTTTATAAAAAAAAATGATTAGTGATTTGTAAAAAAGTATTTAAAAAAAATAAAAAAATGAGAGCGACGGAGATGTTATCCCTACGACGACCAGAGCTGTAATGAGGTGTGTGTAGTTATTCCGTAAGTAAATAGGGTATTATTTTTTGTAAAAGGTTTTGGAAAGAAAAAAGACGTTTCCAGAAGCAGATACGTTCAGCTTTATATAAGAAGAGCGACTATGTCGTTTAGCATCAGAATCATGGCTGAATCAAATGTTGAAGTAATAGATCTTTTACATCTTAAAATTTTTAAGGATGTTTTTTTAGCTCGTGATTGAAAGGATTCTAAATTTTATGCTGTGAATTATATGCAAGAGTATCCTATTCATTTTGATGTTTATCTTCGAGCGTGAGTAGTAAAAGATCTCAATCCATAGTCATATCTCAATACGGAACTGGAAGTATCTTCAAATTATTTTCTTGCAATAATTGATCGAAAAACCGAGATCAATTTGGAAGAACAAGTATATTTTGATTCAACTGGTACATTACGAAATATAAGTGGGGATTAGTTATGATTGCGGTAGTAAATTGGTTTTGGATGGTTATATAAGAAGATGTTAGCATTGGAGTGTGAGATTTTAAGAGTATTCAATTAAGAGTGTTAGATTATAAAACAGATTTTGAGTAAAGACAAGAGTTGAGAAAAAATGAAGGATCACATTTTTACATTTATGGGGGATAAAATGTATTTTACAAAAAGAAAACCATTACCGAATGAAGATAAAGCTCTGTATTGTCTTAATGATTATTTTATTACAGTTTTAGAACATAGTTTGTTGAAATTCCGGATTATCTTCCCAAGTTTCAATTTTATAAACTATTATTCCTATGTGATTTACCAGTGCTTGGTCGTCAGTATGTATATACTTATTCGCATATAGATCAATCGAACAACATTGCAAAAGGTGTTAAAAGTATAACTGCTTGTTTTATAATATAAATGATGCACCCATAAGAGTTTTTGAGAAAAAAACCGCCACCGAAGAATCAAGATAAACCCTTGTTTTGTACAAATGAAGATTTTATTGCTGTTTTAGGTCGTGTTCAACTAGTGTTGGTAAAATGTGAAAAAGTTCTTACATTACCATTTATTGCTAATTATCATCTTTATAAACTATTATTCCTATGTGATTTACATGATGGTCGTCAGTACGTATATATATCTATTCGCAAATAGATCAATTGGAGAATATTGGAAAATTTGTTAGAAATATAGCTGTATGTCAGACACAAATACTTTTTGATGTGGAATTGGAAAATAATTAAAAGTATTTTTTGTGTAATCAGTGCCTTAATAAAAGGATCAACTAAGTGTGTGAAATCATTTTGGAATGTGTACTACCACAGGATGTACAAGCCCCGACGAAAGACTTGGTGGTTTCTTTGTCATGGTGAAGAAAACGCTAATAAATTGTTTGAGAAAGCGATATTAATTGGCACTCCTTCTTGATGAAAGTAATGGATATATTCAAGGTGTGGTTATACTTAAAGAAGCAAACCAGGGTGTTTGGGATAATATAATACCTCACTGTGGTGAGATTGTTCGATCCTATGCTGAAGATTTCTACCATCGTAAGGGTGGAACCTATGATCCCTCCACACTTATTCGATATGGAAAACGTCGTAGAATTTGGGGAAAATGTGGAGTTCCGAAAGATCTTTGAAATTAGCAAAATATAAAAGAGAATCGAGAAAAAAAAAAATTAAAAAAACGTTTTGGTGCATGTGAAGAAGAAGAAGAAGAAGAAGAAGTAATAAACATTTGACTTTAATTCTCTACATGAATAAACATATAAATATATATCTGTTGTTCTTGTTGGGGTATTGATGTTAAATATTTAAAGCAAAGATGTTTTGTTCGTACTGTAGATGTTTTGTTTGTACCTAAATAAAGAAAATAAAAATAAAAATTTTTAAAAAAAATCGTTTTTCCTATATAAACATTGTTAGAGAATCGTTATTGTGTAGGAATTATTTTTAAGGAACAACTATTTTCACCTATGAAAAAATTATAATGGGTAGACAAAAAGGTGGTTTGTATTTACCCACTAGGAATAGGGTTCAAATAGGGTCTGGACGTCGAAAAAGAAAACAAATACGAAGGATGGGTAGGAAAATAAAAACCAAACAAAAAGCAGTATTCTTTAAATGGATCTTAAAACCTGGGATAGCAATGGCAAAAGCAATGGTTGGTGCAGGAGTAAAAAGAAATCAAAAAGGCATTTTTATACGCGAAAATATTTTTTTATAAAAGATCCCTTTGGGGTCCTCTAGAAAAAAATGATAAAAATATGGATGGTTCCTAAAATAAAAAAATAAAAATGGTTGGAGGCATTGCTCTTTACAAATAGAAGCTGTTTTTATTTTTTGAATCAGTTCTACTTCTGGTTGTCTACAGTAAAGAATGTCTTCTAACACACCCTTGCTCTGTCCACCTCAACATCTTGTAAAAAAATGAGAAATGTTAAAGTGGTGTTATAAAAGTTCCGCTTCTACATCCTGAGGAGGGTAAAGCTGTCTTATATAAAATATTATTCAAATGTGATATGAAGGATGGTGAAAAGTATATATATTTTTATTTGCAAGACGACCATTCAGATAAAATTGGAGAGACTATTAGTTTTACTGAAGAAATTTTTAAGATAAATGAATAAACAAGACAATTATATGTTGTTCTGTACAGCTAAAGATGTAGTAAAAAGTTTGGGAAATGTAAGGTTAATAAGATGCGATAAAGTTACTATATTCCAACGTGAGGACAGTGTTCAATTTTATAAATTAGTATTTCATTGTAAGGGTGAAAACGAGGAAAGTTTATGAAATTTAAAGATGAAGACAACGACATAAATACTGTGACATTCAGCTGTTACGAGAGATGGAGAAAGAGAATCCTTCATTCATACTACCTCAAGATATTGTGAAAGTTCTGGGTGACGATGGAGATCGCTTAATTTTATTAAAATGTGAAAAAATAAACACCTTACGGGAAAATTTTGAATTATTACAAAATGATAAAATCGATGGGGTTCCAAAGTATATATATATACATATTCATCAAATGATCTGACAAACCTGATTGGAACTGCAGTTAGATTTTAAAAAGACAAATCAAGACTTAAAGAGAAAAAATGAATAAGGATCAAAAAGAAATTGGTATAATTGGTATAATGGATTTTAAAGAAATATGTACTCAACAAGCAAACCTACGTTTAATAGACTCTACACCCATTCCAAAAAAACAAAGACAGCACTATACAATTCATCATTTATATTTTAAAGATGAAAGTAATGGATGTTATTATGAGACAAGATTTGATTCAGCAATAAGACGCTTATTGGGTAAAAATGTACATCTTACCGAGCAATATTTATTTGTTACCATTTAATTTCTTATCTATAACCTTGAAAATATTAAGAAAATAAAAAACTGTTTGTTTGCTATAAAAACAGTGTGTGTTTTAATTTTTTTATTAGTTTTTTGAAAATGAATGCTTGTGAATTTAAAAAAAAAGGAATGGATGATCCGAATTATGTACCCGCAGAACATCTTGCAGAAATTTATAAAAAATCTAATATGATGTTATTATCATGTGCAGAAGAAGAATATTTTAAGAAACAACCGTGTTATAAGTTATTAGTATACTTATGTGAAATGGGTAGCGATGATCAGTATATATATACCTATGTAACAAATGACTGTTCACATTTGAAAGGTCGTTTTATTCAATTTAAAAGATAGAATAATGGAAAATAAAGAATTGATTGAAAAGAATGCTTGTTGGATTTTTAATGGTAAATTTTCACCACTCAATTATACAGGAATTAAAATTTAAAAAAATGAAGTTGTTGCTGAGTGTTGGGTTTTTAGTGGAACTTCACCATCAATTCTATATAAAGGAGTAAAAATAAAGGAAACTATTCACATGCAATAATACCCTGTGAAAGAGTTGGTGAAAAAAAATGTCTGAATTTGAGGATGATTGTTTTTATGTATCTTTGAAACTCTTGCTAGATGATTATCAAGATTCCAATTTAAAGCTGATGCACTGGACTGAACATATACATTATAAATATGGATGTATTTATAACGGGTATGATTGTTTCTTTAAAGATGATAATATAGAATCCCGACTTAATCATGTGGTAAAAACAGCTACAAGATTCAGATTACCTCAAGAAAAAGATATACGGCTTTTTAAAACAACGATATTGCATGAATACAATCCTTACCACCAATCCTTACCACCCATTCAAAAGGACGATGATCTTATTGGGGAATATGTAGTGTTTATAAAATGTTTTTGTGAACATCAAGAAATGTATAAGTTGGTGAAAAAATAAATGAACTCACATTATTTTTTATAAGAAATAAAAAACCTGTTTGTTTGCTATAAAACAGTGTGTGTTTTGATTTTTTATTTGTTTTTTGAAATAACCGCTCGTGAATTAATCACGAATCTATCTAATCATTTTGACGATGATTGTATATATAAATGTATGAGATATGATCAAATAATAACAGTTACACGCGATAAAGAATATACAGTTAAAATACAATTATTGGGGTGTAAGGAAATTAAATCATCAATACCTATTTTTCAATCATATCAATTGTTTGAAATATATGTATTCTTGGAAAGAAAGAATGGTGCTAAAGAATATATAAAAAGTTTTTCAACAGAGGATTTATCATGGATCATATATAAAGACGCACAAATTAACAAATTGACATATGAAATTAAATTGTGGAATAATGAGTAGGTTTGATGAACATGGTGAAATTTGGTTTCGTCGCGACAAGAACGAACAAAAAGACACAAAATATTTGGAACAACAGGAACATCATTCACCATTTTCTATAACTGGTTCAAGACCTATATATCAATTAATATTACTTGAATGTAATAAAAATAAACATCGAATAATGAGAACTTATTTTAAATATAATGTAAAAGTGGAGGTTATGAATTATGACGAAACATTATTTGGTGGAAAAACTATAACAAACAGTGTTGATAACGATGCAAGCTCATTAATTGGGAAATCTGTTAAATTAATAGAGAAGGACAAGCGTTTTATTTTAGTTAAACAATATATAAAAAAGAAAGAATTGAAAAAAAACTTTAAACATCGTTATTAATATACAATGGTCGATATTTTTCGCATCGATCAATTTTATATTTTCGCCTGAATTTGTCATCATCGTTGTAAGTCGGCTAAGCAACACACATCAAATGTTAAGCCAATTTCGTGAATTATTTCCTACGTTTCTAAACACGGTGAATTTTGACCTTTATGACCCACATGCATAAAACGTATTATCTTTGTGGTGTATAAATAGCTGGCGTATATATTTGAAAGTATGTGGGATCTCTGCAGAGACTCTGAGACTCTGCTGAAGGTAACCCTTATACCGTTACCTCTCGTTGAGGGGGGTAGGGGGAGCAAAGAAGGGGGTAAATATCTCACTGACCATTTTTTGCTTTGTTAAACTGTATTTACATTGATTATTTTCAACCCAACAGATAATAAACTGCTTTTTCTTCCACGCTTTTTCATCGATTATTTTCAATTTACCTATTATTGCTTATTAACTTTCCCGACAGGCTGAAAAACATCCAAAATTGAACCACCCTTTGTTCTATTGATATCTCTTGAAATAACCATAACTGTTGCGAAAGCTATACATTTGCTGAAAGCACAATAAACAGGCTTTTACTTGTGCTTTTAAATTTGCCGAACAAGACACATTATGTTAATATAAATTAGCATTAATTATCATAAATCAGGTTGAAAAATTTACATTTTTCTAGAAAAGGCCATCTTGCACGCCCGCGTAGCATCTTGAAACTCAAAATGCCACCAATCGCAGAGTTCTTTATGAAATCAAATCAAACTTGGCGTGTGCGTGGATTTCATATTCATGGCGCTTGTCGAATTTCAATTTTTAATCTTGCGTTACCGTGTGCCGTGTTTTTCGATTGACGACTTTGCGGGTCTTCAACGACCCGTTTTAACTGCGCCGGTCAGGAAAGAGTTAATATACAATGGCCGATATTTTTTCGCATCGATCAATTTTATATTTTCGCCTGAATTTTTCATCATCGTTGTAAGTCGGCTAAGCAACACACATATCAATTTTTAAGCCAATTTGTTGAATTTTTTCCTACGTTTCTAAACACGGTGAATTTTGACCTTTTTGACCCACATGCATACAATGTATTGTCTTTGTGGTGTATAAATAGCTTGCGTATATATTTGAAAGTATGAGCTCCCGTGCTGGTGGACCGGTGCGGGTGGCATGGGATCTCTGCAGAGACTCTGCTGAAGGTAACCCGGCCTTATACCGTAACCTCTCGTTGAGGGGGTAGGGGGAGCAGAGAAGGGTGGTGATGATGAAACCCAACCCATGAACGAGGAAATACGGATTGAAAACCATTGTAGAAAACGGTTCACATTCGTGACTATATTTAGATCTAGCGAACGTCAGTCAAGTCCGTCGCCATGGCGAAGTCAGACGATCTAGTGAAATTTGACACTTGACCTTTATATTTTGTTGACATAGTCGAAGTCTTTTGTGTGTGTGCGTGAGAATGTAAAATCGAAGAAAGAGTTGATGTAAATATTGTAAATAAATCTAACAAATTACAAGGAGAGTTGTCTGGTGTCACAGGGAATATCAAAGCGGCGAGGCTGATCAAGTGAGAGACCGAAGATTCCCCACACTAGAAGTGGCGACCCCGGCAGGATTTCGAGTTAAATAAATCCCAGCGAAAATTGGTGAGGAAGAAACTGACAAGTAAACTACAGGTACTTGATTAAAACGTTTTCATGAAGTGATTACACATTTAATATTCCTGAACAAGAAATTATTTTGGATCTGTTGACGGTTCGGGTCGTGTACGCATTGTTTAATATTAAAGAAACTGAACGATAATTGTTAAAACTATATGAACGAAAGCAACTTTTGACAGTAATGATATAAACTAAGGCGACAGATGAAAAGCTCAACAAACAGCTCGCCTTCGCAGAACTTCGACTCAAGGAGATAATGGAAGATGCCGCCACCGAAGACACGGGTGACGCGGCGTTTGGATACGAACAGCTCGGAGATTTGATTAAGCGACTAGAAAAAGCAAAGGATGCGACAGCAGACTATTTGATGGAGTTAGAAAATGACTTTGAATATATCAAGCAGTGGACAGCGAAGTATAAGGAACTTATTTAGCCGTTCAAAGAGGCGCGCGCACAGCTAAAGAAACAGATAGAAAAGATTACAGAGATGGAAACTTAAGATAAACTGAAAAAGGAGTTACATATTCAACAAATAATGAACGAAGAGCAGATGAAACACAAATTACAGCAGCAGAAGGAGATCGAAGAGGCATCTGTTAGACAACAACAAAGAGAAGAGGAGTGGTACAAACGAAAACTTGACTTTGAGAAACAGATAAAGGAGAAACCCACTTCGTCCTCATCACCAATAGTCAAACTCCAGAAGTACACCATAACTCCATTTTCCGATAACTACGAAGACTGGTTGCGCTTTTGGAATCAGTTCACCGTAGAAGTGGATGGATCAAACATCGCAGAAATAAGTAAATTCAATTACTTATTAGAACTGGTTAAAGGAAAGCCAAGAGAAGATATCCTAGGACTACCACATACGGTGGATGGATATAAAGAGGCGAAAAGAATTCTTGAACAGTCTTATGGTAAAGATACCAAGGTACATAAGTCTTTGATAAAATAACTGGAGGAACTACCTTCGATTACAAGTATTCATAAGCTGAGTAGTATCCATGAATTCTACAACAAGCTGGCTAGAATAGTTCGAACCCTGGTCACCATGAAGAAGCTAGTCACCGCCCAAAGCTCTGTTTATACGTTAATGGATAAGCTTGGTCCTGTTCGCGAAGTACTTGTACAGAAAGATGACAAATGGGAGGAATGGGGCTTAGAAGAGTTAGTTGAGAATTTGCGACGATATGTAGAGAGGAACCCTTTGAGAAGTGAAGATGAGAAGCTTACACTGGAAAGAAGGATGACTTTTGGAGGCAATCACCACGAAGAAAAGAGAGTTTGCTTTTCTGGAAAACAGATGAATGGAAAAACCGACGCAACACCTGTGTCTATTGCAACTCGAACGACCACTTGAGCAGCAACTGTAAAACAGTGTTAGATGTTGCAGCAAGGAGATCCGTACTACGACGAAACAGAATGTGCTTCAATTGTACGGGAGTAGGACACATGGCATCAGAGTGCAGATCAAGGGGATGTAAGAAATGCCAAGGAAAACACCACACATCTCTATGTGACAAGGAGGACTCGACAGTCGATCCAATCCAGAGCTCAAAAACAGAAAAGGGTTTGAGCTCAAACTTTGAACAAACTGACACACTGCATGGAACACTCTTAGCAAAGGTGGGAACACAAACCGTTCGAGTGATGCTTGACACAGGAGCAGGGAGCTCATACCTATGTACGGATGTAATCACTAAGCAGAAACTCAAGCCTTTGAAGAAGGAAAGACGGTGCATCGAACAGATGTTTGGAACAAAGGGCTTTTCGTTTGACGTCAATTGCATTAACGCTGAGAAAGATGTGTTGACCTACTTGCTAAATCCAAACATAAGCAACCTGAAGAAGAAAAACACTCGACTCAGAAGACTCCCATTCAGCGAGGAAGGAACGAAGGGCGATTTGATGCCAGTACACGTAATTCTCGCAGCGGCGGATTACCGACGGATTCGGACAACATAGCCTCTAGTTTTGGGGAACAACCCAGACAAAGATCCAGGAGCAGAGTTCACAATGCTCGGGTGGACGATCAACGGCCGACAGTTGGCGTCAGGGAGTCATCCGGAAAAGCAGTTCTTCCTTCAATCGAGTCAAGATGAGTTCGAGAAATTATGTTCCCTGGATGTTCTCGGAATTGTGGACAGTAGTTCGGACAACGCACTGGTTCACAAGGATTTCCTGCATCAATTGAACAAAACCGGGGAAGGATACTACGAAACCAAGTTGCCTTGGAAATAAGATCACGTCCCGCTTCCCGGAAACCGGAGCCAAACCAAAACACGGCTGCACAGCACTACGAAGAAACTAGAGCGTATGGGAAGATTGCAAGCGTACGACCAAATCATGCGCAATCAGATCACAGAGGGGATTATAGAGCCAGTGCCTAGCCAGCCAACGGGGTAGGTCGTCTATTATGTACCACATCAAGCGGTCATTCGGGACAAGGCAGAGACTACGAAAATGCGAATAGTGTACGATTGTTCGGCAAAAGAAAACACACAGAGTCTATCCCTCAACGACTGCCTGAAAACTGGACCACCCCTCCAACCACTTTTGTTCGATATCATGGTGCGGAATCGAATGCGAAGGTTCTGTATTACTGGGGATATTCAGAAAGCGTTCTTGCAAGTCAGGATACACGAACAGGACAAGGATGCACAGCGCATTTTATGGTATAACAACTTGCAAGACCGAAGTGTAGCAGATTATCGTATCACGCGAGTGATATTTGGAGCCACATCGAGCCCCTATATCTTGGGGGCTACACTTCAAAAACACGTCACTGAATATGAGAGCAAATATCCCACGACAACCAAGTCGTTGCTCGAGGATACTTATGTCGACGACATTCAAGGAGGAGGAGACACGGAAGAAGAAGTAGCCATCTTCAAGGAAGAGGCCACTAAAATCCTGTCAGAAGCGAGTTTTCCCCTGCACAAGTGGCTCAGCAATGTGGAATCCTTGGACACAGCAGAGAGAGGCAACAAGGGAGAGGAAACGTACGCAAAAACCTCAGTTGGAAATAGGCAGAGCAACGAAACCAAGATCCTCGGAATCCTGTGGAACAAGAAAGAGGACACTTTAGCTATCAGTCTACAATCCAGTATTAACGTGGTGGGGCCATTGACGAAGAGGAAGATGATATCAGCGATCAACAGAATCTACGATATTCTTGGATGGAGTGCCCCTGTCACCATCAAAGCGAAGATCATTTTCAGTGAAGTTTGTCTCCTCAAACTACACTGGGACGAAGAAGTACCAGATGAGATCCAGAAGAAATGGAAAGCGTGGGCAAACGGTTTGGAAAAAAGTTAACTATAAGCGTCCCACGTTGCGTGTTACCGGTCCATCGGAGTCATTTCGAAGTACACGGTTTCGCAGATGCAAGCAAGGTTGCTGTTTGTGCCGCGATTTACATTGTTGCGTACAACGATGCGAACCCAATCGAGCAGAATCTACTCGTAGTAAAATCAAGGGTGGCACCAAGAAACATGAGTATCCCAAGACTGGAATTGGTAGCGGCGCACACTCTAGCGAAGCTCCAGAGCAACGTCAGCAAAGCCTTGAAGTCCTACCCGATCGCAAGTTACAACAACTGGGGTGATAGCATTACTGTCCTGTACTGGTTAGCAAACCACGGGGAATGGTCAACATTCGTTCGAAACCGAGTTAAAAAGATCCGAGAGCTGACGAATTCGATATGGAGGTATGTCCCATCAGCAGAGAATCCAAGTGATCTTGGAACGAGAGGGACAGTGCCCGACAAACTTGGGTCTTTGTGGTTCAAGGGGCCAAGCTGGCTTTCAAACGAATCGAGTAAACCACTTCAACCTGAGATTTCAGAAACAAACGAAGTCCAGTCTGAGAAAAGGGAAACGAAAACTCAGGAAACGATGCTATTGGCAGGAGACGTAGCCAATAACGAAACTAGAAGATGCTGGGCTGAGGAACTCTTGAATGCTTCTAAATATTGGAGAATTCTACGAATAACAGCTTATCTGAAGCGGTTTATTGACGGTTGTCGTGGAAACCGAAGAGATGGTTCGCTTACAAGGACAGAGATTTCCGAAGCCGAGAAGAAGTGCATCCAAATCACCCAAGAAACAAACGAGATGGAGACGGATATGACGCTTGGGAAGGATAAGGACGGAGTCATTAAATGCTTCGGAAGGATCAAAGGATACCATCCGGCATTTATCCCCAGAAAAACTGTGTTAGCAAGGCGCATCATCGAGCACTGCCATCTACAAACCTTACATGGGGGAGTTGCTGCCACCATGTGCAAGGTTAGAGAAAGATTTTGGATCCCAAGCTGAGATCAATGGTTAAAAGTGTACGACACACATGCAACCACTGTAAAAGGTATCGAGCCAAAATGTTACATGCTCCAACCACAGCAGCCCTACCAAACTTCCGGACGGAGTTCACAGAGCCATTCGGTGCAACAGGGGTGGATTTCGCTGGTCCGCACCTCTACAAAACAGGGAAGAGAAAAACAAGCAAAGTCTATGTAGCGCTCTTCACGTGTGCTAGAACAAGAGCAGTCCATCTGAGCCTTTGTAAGGACATGACAGTTGATGAGTTTAAGAAGGTGTTGAAGCAATTTGTTGCGAGAAGAGGTTCACCGAGTTTGATAGTGAGTGACAATGCTTTGACATTTAAAGCAACTAAAAAATGGTTGGCAACGCTGCGTAAAGACGACGACCTGTTCAACTACCTCGCGGTGAAGGATATCGAGTGGAGATTCAATATGTCGCGATCACCGTGGTGGGGTGGGTTCTTCGAAAGACTGATTGGCATCATGAAAACAAGCCTCTTGAAAGCAATAGGGAAAGCTCTACTGAACTTCGGAGAACTCGAGGAAGCATTGTTGGATGTGGAAACATTCATGAACAACCGTCCATTATGTTACATGGGGGAGGAGTATGAAGCTCCAGTCATCACACCGAACATTCTGCTACGGGGGCAGGCAACGTGGTTCGTGGAAGACCAAGTTGAAGAAATGGGTGACGAACGAGAGGAGATGACAAAAAGACTACGGTACCTCAAAACTTGTCGACAGAACGTTCGCAAGCGGTGGGTTAATGAGTACCTTCATGCCTTACAAGAACGATTTGATACAAGGTTAATCGCAAAGAAACAAACGATTCCAAAAAGGAACTCAGTTGTGATACTAAAGGACGCGACCAAACACCTGGCCAAATGGAGAATCGGTAAAATCGTGGACACGATTGTGGGAAACGACGGAATTGCGCGGGGTTTCAAGATAAAAACGGGCAACGGGTACATCATCGAGCGACCACTTGAATTAATATGTGATCTTTAGATTGCAGGAACTGACGTAAAGGAACAAGGAACCGAGGTTCGAAGTGAGACGCATGATCCAGCAGGGAACAACCAACGTCGAAACGGTGCAGCAGTCGAAGAGGAAGGTTCAAAACGACCTACTCGACGTGCCAAGATTACTGCAGCAAATCGTTTGGTGGGAGTGATAACCAACGAAAATGAAGAAAGTTAAAAACGTTATATTTAAGTCGGGGATTACTTAAATAGGGGGAGGGTGTAGAAAACGGTTCACATTCGTGACTATATTTATATCTAGCGAACGTCAGTCAAGTCCGTCGCCATGGCGAAGTCAGACGATCTAGTGAAATTTGACAATTTGACCTTTATATTTTGTTGACATAGTCGAAGTCTTTTGCGTGTGTGTGTGTGAGAATGTAAAATCGAAGAAAGAGTTGATGTAAATATTGTAAATAAATCTACCAAATTACAAGGAGAGTTGTCTGGTGTCACAGGGAATATCAAAGCGGCGAGGCTGATCAAGTGAGAGACCGAAGATTCCAATTGACAATTGGGTCGATGACAATGACAATTGGGTCGATAAATTTGGATCATTTCATATTAAAAGAAATGACGACATAACACTTATTGTTGAAGGATTACGCAAATATAATCATGCTGTAAACGGTAGTGTAGCTGAAAAAAGAAAACGTTTAAGAAAAAGATAAATAATGATTTTGATTTACCTCGTGAAAAAAAAGGAAAAAAATGGCCAATGATAATCGTTGATGATGATGATGATGATGAAGAGGTTTGTTTTCTTTTTTCTAAACCCACCGAAAAAGCTGTTTGTAAACTTTTGTATTACCGATTTATACATTAATTACCAATGCGTGATACAATATGCATGTATAACGAGGTATCAGTATGGTTTTGTTCAAGATTGTGATAGTCTACTTTGTGAAATTGAGGAAATATACATGACAACAGAAAAAAAGAATAATATATATATTTGTTGGGGTTTCGAAATGAAAAAAAACAAGAAAAGAAAAGTTCTCGAAATAATTTATAGGAAAGGCTGCAAGATTACTTAAAGGAGAAACATTAACAAAAGAACAATTATCAAAGTATAAACTTCATAATCTTAATAGAAAAAAATATAGACGTTTAAAAATACATGTTGCAGATATTAACGAACAATGGGAAAAAACAAGTTTGAATCTATTTTAATCGAAGAAGGACAAACACCCCGTAAAATTCAGTGTGATGAAGGAACAGAATTTCAAGATATTCGAAAAAGTTTGAGTAAAAAATATAATTTTACAGTTTTTCACACCTATAATCCCGAGATAAAAGCATCGCATGTTGAACGTATTATTGGTACGTTAAAAACTATGGTTCGAAGAGTTTTAACAATGACTTATAATTTTGATTATTATACTTATTTACCGGTGATTATCGAACTTTATAATAATTCTCCACATAAATCTTTTGCTGGTTCAACACCATTTGAAATTTATAAAGGAACAAAGAAATTAAAAAGATTAAAATATAAAATATTACGTGATGAATTGAATTACCCCATTCCTACTAAAAGTATTGTCACTGAATGTACTCGTGTACATTAGGGTAAAAAACAATATCAGGCAAGCAAGGGTAAAAAACAATATTTTTGAAAAAAGCAGTCTTAGACGTTGGACAAAGGAAATATTTAAAGTTGAAAAAGTTTTTATAACCAACCCTGTCACATATCAATTAAAAGATTTAAAAGTGAAAAAATTGAAGGAATTTTTTATCGTGAAGAATTACAATTGTTAAAAAAATGAGTTTATATATCGCGAGTAATACAATATCAAAAACTGGAATTTCTAATTTAACAAATAAATTTACAATGCATCTTGTTCAACCTATTGATGCTCTAAATAAAGATGCATATATAGATGTACAAAAAATGTATTACGCGTTGACTACAAAAAATGTTGATGAAAAAATATGTTATTTCACTTTTACATACGATTTTCAGAAATTCACGAAGAATAAAATTGGTGTTAAAAAGTACAACGAGCAGATTACTCTTACGAGTGTGAAATATAATATTCCTACAGGAATTTATGATTGAAACCGTTTACTTGATTATATGAATAATATTTTAAAAGAATATGATGTTGATTTGAGTTTAGAAAAGAATGGAAAAGTATATTTAAATGTTAATTTTGGAATAGAATATTGGCTTATACAATATAATAGTAAACAAACTAATGATGGAGGTGAAGGTTCTAAATTGCGTTTATCTGAAAAAGTTGAAAAAATAAATTTTGAATTAAATATGAGTGATACTTTATGGTTTATGTTTAAAAATTCAATAACCAAATTAAATAATGAAAAAGAAAATGTTATTGAAAAAGAAGCCGATTATTTACCCGATGTATTAGATGGTTTAAATAAAATGTTTATATCTTGTGACGAATTAGCAGCATCATTAGTTGGTGATTCATATTCTGAATTGTTAACAACAGTTCCTATTCAGTGGTCAGATCAAGGAAAAGGAAAAGGAAATGGTGAATTAGTTTGTTTTACACCTTCAAAAATATTTAAAAAATTAAAAAAGAGCGTTATTAACGAATTAAATATTACAATTAAAGACAGTGCAGATAATTTATTCCTTTAGATTCTAGAACTGTTTCGTTGGATTGTTCAATTCATTATGCTTAAAATTCATCTTAAAACAGTAAGGAACGTTCTACAGGTTGGATAATATGATTTTAGTTATCGCTTTAACACATATGCTGAAAGTAAAAATGAAAAACAAATTTATTAGATTTTAGACAATGTTGAGCACACAGGGATTAATCAATCTTTTCATATTTCTTTACAATCGATCCAGTAATAAATCAAAATCCAATAACTCGTAAAAGAAAAGATGGTAGTGTAGAAATGTTAAAACACACAAAATTAAAAGATAAACAATTTGATGGTAAACAAATGTTATTGTTTGAAAAAATAATGTTATTTAAATATGATATAGACGAGAAGAAACAAATATTGCGCCACTTAAAAATGGAAAGAGAAATATTTCCTAATGTTTTGCTTAAAAGAAACACCGCAGAAGCTCAAGAATACATTGAATTTCATCTTTCATATGGTAGTGACGACGTCATTTTGACTGCAGAAAATATAATAATTAATATAAAATTATTTCAAGAAAAATAATGAATAACAATTTAACATCTGACGAATATTTCAATTTACTTACTGGAAAACGTAAAGGAACAAATTATTCTTCTAACTATTTTTATGTAAAACGTGAAAAAAACAAAAAAACCCTACTCAAGATGATATTTTATTAAATTATAATATTGGTGGTATATAAGGTATAATATTGGTAGTACCAAATAAAGGAGCAAAAAAAAGAAAAATTGATCCAGATGTATTACGTAAACTATAAATTAAATTAAAAGTAAGATAAATGTATTATTTTTCTTAAAAAAACTTGTCTTATTTGGTTATTTTTAAAAAAAATTAAGCGAAGAAATATTATAATAAAAAAAAAATAATAAAGTCTAGATTACATGGTAAAAGAAAAAAATACAAAAAGGTGGTGCTTTTGGTGCAGGAATGGCATTAGGTATGTTTTTACCCCAGGTGTTGGGTACAGTCGGAAAGATATTAAATATTAACGTTTAAAAAATGAATTCAAAAGCTGTGGAAGAGATTGAACAACACGATGTATTATTTTCTTCACCTTTACAATTATTTACTTCTAAACCCTACAATAATACATTTACTGAATTTTCTGAATGTGAGATTGTACCAACACCTAAAGACCCGACTGCAAATGTTGTTACGTTCACAAGACACGGAAACGCAGTTGGTATCTTAAAAACAAGTGAAGCCCAATTTTTTTCTAAATTGTCATTAGTACATAAAACAACAGGGGCTATTGTAGGCACTGTTGCTGCTGGGGGGAAATCAATTTTACCTTTACCTCTTCGAACAATGTGGAAAACAAAAGAATTAAAAATAAACGATACTTTAGTTACTACTTCGGCAAATATGTCTCATATTACTTCAATTATTAAATATCTATCGCGTGAAAATAATCCAAAACACGATGCATGTAAATATATTATTTTTTCTCATCTTGATACAGTGGGGAGTATGGATAATATAGTTGGATTTGAGAATGGAACGGACGTTGTTAGTGCTCGAGGTTATGCTAGAGTGTTGAAAAATCAAGTCAAAACAGTAATTGATACAATTGATACCTCATTATTTAGCGATGGTGTGGGGAAATAATTATTCCATCAGCACACGGCAGGAAATTATTGTTGAAAATTGGGCCACCAGCCCCAGTTCCCTTTTTGCCTGAAATTGCTCGGTCTGACATATCCATGCCTTGTCGGGAAATTGTTTACAATGTTTTGGCTGTCCTTTCGGAAGACTGAATGTAAATTTTGCCACCTCGCGCTCATATCCAAAGTCTGCTATCTGTTAGCTTTCGTCTCGTATATTGGTCGCGTTGTTTCATGCTTTAATTTATCACGCGTTCTCGCACTTCCAAGCAGCATATGACGCCAGACAACAGTGAAGTGGTTAAATATGTTGGTCCAAAGCGGAGTTAAATATATAGTCTTTAATTGATTTACTGAAGAAAGCGAAACCGTTGAACCACAGAAGTTGTGTTGTTCTTTCATTTGAGTGCTTGCGAAGAACGTTTGGTAATGCATCTCTTGGTGAAAATTTGTAACAAAATTTGGCAAATTTGCGTCGCGGGTGAAACGTGATGCCTCTTTATCCAACACCAAAAGACACAGGCTACAAAAAGAACATCAACCACTTGCCTCCTCTGTAGGCAACTCTATGACTACTGATGCCGCTAAACTCCATGTAGAATTTCACCCAAAAGACTGCGCACATTGCTAGAAAGACACAGAGTTACCTACGAAGCAGGAGTAGCATAGTGGTAAACGTTCTTCTAGTAGCGTCTCTCTTCTTCGACCTTTCACCCGCGCCGCAAATTTGACAAATTTTGTTACAAATGTTCACCAAGAGATACATTACCAAACGTTCTTCGCAAGCGCTCGAATGAAAGAACAACACATCTTCTGTGGTTCTATGGTTTCGCTTTTTTCAGTAAATCAAGTGAACAAAATATATATACGTCTGTTTAGACCAACTTATAAGTACCGCGGTGTTGTCTGTGTCGTCAAATATAGGCATCGAAATGCATAGACAACGCATAAATTATAATGTGAAACAGCACTCTCAATATAGTAAACGAAAGCTAAGAGTTAGGAGATTTTAGATATGATCAGGGCGAAACAAGACTTTGACTCAGTCTTCCGAATGAACCCCCAAAAGTTTGTAAACATTTTCCAGATCAAGCATTATTCATGACCGCGCAACATCCGGTCAAAACAACTACTGGGAACTGGAGACATTTTCGTGGCCCAATTTGCGGTATTAATTTCCTAGCGTGGCATTTAAAATATAATTTCGTTTAACAAGAGTATTAAAATCTATTTTATTATCTGGTGCAGATGATGTTGCTTTAAGTTTAGCAAATACAGAACTATCGTTAGATGATTTAAAGATTAAAATACCTGTTTTTAAACCCAACAATCAACTACGTGTGGCATTAAATACGGTATTTGTTGATGAACACATGGAAGCTAAATATTATACTAGTAATTATCGATGCATTAGCGAAAATATATTACCAGGTAGAACGAGTCATGAAGTTGTCGATGTTTTTAATGGTGCGTTTCCTACAAGATTATTTATAGTTTTTATACCTCTCGCTAATTGGAATGGGGCGTATACGCGTAATATTTTAACTTTACATGGCCCCACTACTCGAATGTTAGTGTTTCGGTAAATAATAACACTGTTATGAAAATTACATGTGCTGAAGAAGCTTATTCAAATCTACAGAATGTTTTGAATCGAAAATATAAACATATGCCGTTTACATTTAATGATTTTAAAAAGGATATGCAATGCTTGGATTTGATTTAACAAGCAATAACGATTCTCATCTTAGTGTATTACCTTAACGACCCTCAGGAAATGTAAACATTGATTTTAATTTTTCACAAAATACTACTGCTGGAGTATTACTCTATATAGGAGAGTTTCGAAATGAAATAAAAATAGGTTTAAAAACACCTGCAAGATTATTACATGACATTTAGTAAAAAATAAAGAACAACAATTAGCTTAAGGAATTATTTAAAAAAAAAATGAAAGATCAAATGAAAATACAAAAAATATATAATAATCGTAAAAAAACATACATCATAAAAGAAAAGAAAAAAGAAATAATTAATCAAATTATTTTAAAGCGTATATAACATATATTTATAGATCCTATAATATGAAAGTTTGGATAAAAATGGAGAAAAATAATAAAAGAAAATATGTTGTGGATGAAGAAGAAAAAGAAGAATTAAAAAAAAAGGAGAAAAAGAAAAAGACGTCGAAGAAGAAGATGAAGAAGAAGAAGAAGAAGAAGAAGAAGAAGAAGAAGAAGAAGAAGATAATTATAGTGATAGTGATAATTATTTGACTTCTTCTGAAGATGATGATGATGAGGAAACGACAACCAAAATTTTAAAATCGTTGTTGCTTTTAAATAAAATTAAAAAAGAAAAAAAAGAAAAAAAAAGGAAAAAAGTTACCATGTTTAAAAAAAAATATTAAAGCAAATATGGCTACAAAACAAAAATAAATTAATGATGATTGATTAGAAAACTTCAAGATTTATCAAAAAATATTTTAGATAATAAAATATTAGTACCCATTTCAAACGATAATAAAACAATTCTTAAACGTTTTGTACGCGATAAAATAAAAATAAATGATTTAAAAGTTATATTAACTGAAATAATAATATACAATTTCTTATATGCGCATCTAAAAATCTCGATGCGCTTACAGACATATTCTT
Organism: Chrysogorgia sp. JL179-B06; assembly: GCA_035772405.1. Taxonomy (NCBI): domain Eukaryota; kingdom Metazoa; phylum Cnidaria; class Anthozoa; order Scleralcyonacea; family Chrysogorgiidae; genus Chrysogorgia; species Chrysogorgia sp. JL179-B06. The sequence continues at coordinate 344,263 of JAYKKM010000132.1, read as the reverse complement.
AGAGTAATAACATGTGATTTAAAAAAAAAATACGGTAATATAATATAGTTACATGTGATTTTAAAAAGGAAGATTAACAGTTGTAGGCTATTTTAAAATAGTGAGTCTTAAGAGCAGATTTAAATTTAGTAATAGATTCAGATGACTTAATAATGTCAGGGATCGAGTTCCAAAGTTCTGGGGCAGCATATGAAAAGGCACGTCGACCATATGTTACACCATTTACTTTAGGAATGTGGAGTAGCGAGCGATGCGAAGATCTAAGTGCTCGAGCAGGACGATATACTTTAATGAGGCCAGCCAAATAATCTGGGGCTAATCCATTGAGCGATTTATATACCAACAGAAGAATATTAAAATAAATACGATACTGTATTGGTAGCCAGTGTAAGCCCATTAATGCGCTGGTTATATGCTCAAACTTCTTAATTCCGGTGATTAATCGACCTGCAGCATTCTGGACGCGTTGTAATTTTTCAAGTTGGTACTTCGGAACTCCATATAATGTACTGTTCGCATAGTCTAGGCGAGAAATAATCAATGCATTTACCAGTCTCTTTAAGTCATCCAGAGATAGATACTTCCTCATGCGACCAATTGCTTTAATGGCCAGTCGTGCTTTTTGACATGTTCTATTAATCTGAGCCGACATGGTTAGGTTCTTATCTAGGATTATCCCAAGGTTAAGCACCTTTTCGGAAACGTTAATGGAGGTACTATCCAGTGAAAATTCCGTTAACAAGTTGTGGTTCTTATTATAACGAGAGGTAAAATGAATTACCTCTGTTTTCCCAGGGTTACACAATAGCATGTTATCTGTATTCCACAACATGACATCAGCTATGCAACGGCGTAGCGTTTCTTCAGTAGTACACAGATTTTTAGGGTTTACCGCAATATATAATTGGGTATCATCGGCGTAAAGCATACAGTTTAAGTCATATTTAGATATGACATTTTGTAGAGGGGCCATATATAGCGTAAAAAGCATGGGGCCGAGTATCGATCCATGTGGTACTCCAAATTCGAGCGGTCGTGGCGAAGACACAGAGTCACCAATCACAACTGACTGAGCACGTCCCGTGAGATATGATTTGAACCATTGTAGAACATTCCCAGAAAAACCAAAGTACGTTTCGAGTCTTCTTAGTAGTATATCGTGATCCAGGGTGTCAAAAGCTGCTGATAAATCGAGTAATACAAGTATAACGTCCTGGTTACTATCAAGAGATCTTAGGATGTCATTAGTCACTTTCAGTAAAGCGGTTTCAGTGGAATAGAACTGACGGTACGCCGATTGTAAAGACGGAAACAAGTTGGTGGTATTCAAGTATCCATGCACTTGATGTGTAACTATCTTCTCTAACACTTTACTTAGGAAGGCAATATTGGCAACTGGTCTGAAGCTTGGGAATTGCTCTCTGTCAAGGTCATACTTTTTCAGTCGAGGACCAACGTGCGAAATCTTCAGCTGATTTGGAAACAAACCGTCAGAAAGTGATGACCTTATTATAGTCCCTATTACAGGAGTCAAGAATTCCAAATGATTCTTGACCACATGTGTTGGTATGGCATCTAGAGAGCAAGTCTTTGCCGGCATAGACTTGATAATATCTTGTATAGCTTTATCGCCCGGTAGATGGAATTATTTAAACTCACTGGCTGGTCGGCTCGATTCTTGTAGTGCGACCGATTTTGTTGTTTGAGCTTTTTGTACTTCAAGTTCACTCCTAATATGCCGAATCTTGTTAATGAAAAAATTATTAAACTCGTCAGCAAGGACTTTCTGAGATGTATGACACGGTAAAACTTTGTTGTTCTTCTGGAACAGATTTTTAACTAACCGGAAAAGTTTATTACTATCAGCCTGCTTAATCTTGTCCTTATAATAATCGATCTTATACTTTTCCAGCATTCTGTTGTACCTCTCACATGCTTCAGTAAACAACTGCTTGTCCACAGTCAGGTGTGACTTTCTGTATTTTCGTTCTATGCGGCGCTTGTCACGTTTGGTTTCGCGTAGAGCATCGTTGTACCAGGGGGCCCAAGGACGGTGATTCACCAACCTGGTTTGTATAGGAGCTATATCATCATAAATGCTTTTTAGCGTACTATTATAGGTATCAATTAAGCCATTTGCATCAACTATGGTAGTATGATTATGAGAAAATGACTCACTGATGGTATTTGTGAGATAATCTGAGTTCAATTTCTTAGTGGACCTGTAGGACACTAGCACCTTCGACATAGGTGGTTTTGGACAGTTCAGCTTACATGTGACCACTCGGTGATCGGAATAAATGTCCGGCAATATTTCTACATCGCTAATCAAGTTATAGGTAGTTCCAGAAACATTCTGAACTAGATCGGCAGAATCCAGAAGATCCATAAATTTCATCGTATCAAGGTTAGTTGTATTGTCAAGGTGAAAATTAAAATCGCCTGAGATAAGCAGTGGTTGATTGCTGTTAGTTAATGTTTCAATAAGTTCAGAGAAATCTCTATAGAACATAGGTGTTGTTAGCTTGTTTTTCTTTGATGGTGGTGGTCTATATACGACAATAAGTCGAGCGTTAAAATTGCCATAAACAACTGATAGATCCATGTGTTCGAACGATTTAAACACAACAGTCGAGTTTATTGTAATTTTTAAATGTTTGCGGTAGAACAAAGCCACTCCACCACCTTTTCCTGTTTCCTTTGGGATATGCAAAAATGCAAAATCCTTAAGTATATTCAGGATTTCGGTGACAGTTGAGTTATTATTATTAATGTCTTTAGGTAGCCAGCTTTCCGTCATTGCCAACATTTCTAATTTGTTTGATTGAATAATATCACATACGATCGCTACTTTCTTATTGATGGATTGAGCGTTCCATACTGCAAAAAGTACTTTCGGCGAATTGCTGTTTTGTCGACTGGTCTTAATATACGACAGGTTTGTTATGTTTCTTGATCTTAAATTATTCATCCATGGTTTACAACGGTTAATGGTGAGAACAGTCGGAATTGACTGCCATTGTTGCCCCAATCCATCTTTGAAAAACCTGCTATCGCCCACGATATTCAATCTCGGTGTTCCGTTGGCCATCGTGTAGCCTTGATACAGAGAGTTTAAATTACTAAAGCGACGTAGCGTGTATAACTCCGAACTAGAATAGACTGATCGGCTGCCAGAGCTGGAAGACGGCAGAGATTTAGAGATATGGTTAGGTCGAAATACCTGCGATAAACACGTTTCTTGTATCCCGTCATCTGTTAGAGTAGGTCCTGGATTCGAAGCTATATCCATACAGATAGTAAGATCTCTAGCTGGGAGAAATAAGCAGATGAAACCATGTTTGGTCCAAATAGTAATTGGCCTTCGAGGAGCGTTCGCTTGGCTCACCAATTTGAGACCTTGAGAACAACTAATAGGATATAAACTGCGGCCCATATAGCTGAGAACGTCCCCAGATCCGTTAGATCGTATTCGTTGGATAGTATTTATTAATAAGACCAAAAATAGTACTATAATTTTCCACAACTTCGGAGCACAATAAAACGTGACAGCCATGTTGTAATGAAGTGAAGACCTTCGTTTGATTCATGTGTTTGAAAAAGCCTACAAATTGATTATAAAAGAAACGAAGAAAAAATGAGTGGAATTAATAAAGTACAATTAGTTGATCCTGATAAATTAAATGAAATATTAGAATTAATAAAAAAAGAACATGTTAATAAAAATTTATTACATGGAATTAAAAACAAAGAAGAATATCAATTTTTAGAAAGTAAAGATAAAATGGAGCAAGAATTAAAAAATAAGAATAATAATCAAACTGAAGAAAATATAGTGGCTTTTTTAAAAATAAAACAAAAAAGAAAAAGAAAAGCTGAAACATCTACTAATGAACAACAAGAAGAAACACAAGAAACGAAGGCGGGGAAAAGTACATATGGTAGTCTAAGTGAAGGACATATTAAAGAATTCTTAAAGAAAAAAAAATATTAAAACAACAGGGAATATAATAAGATTAAATAACTATGAAGTTAATTACCACGATATGCTTTATGATTTAACACACAATGTATCAAAAATTCAAAATTATAATTTGACAGTTAAACAACATTCTAAAGTTTTAAAATAATTTTAAAAAAAAAATGAAAATGCCTGTTGCTTATATAAGAAATCAAAAACTTCGACAACAATATAAAAATGGAAGCGATGATGAAGGCGATTACGCATCTTTACCGATTACTCATCAACCACAATCACCTAGTTTTAGATCGACACTTGCTAGTGCTTTAAAACCGGAGTTCGATTCTTTTTTAGCCAACAGAGAGAAAAGAAGTAACAAATTATTCCTGTTTTATGTTTTTTAAATAAATTTTTATATACTGATGATATTAATAAAATAGCAAATACAAATGCTTTTTTAAACAAATATTTTTTGGGTGGTTATCCTGCAGAAGTATTTCCTGAAAAAATTAAATTTCCTTCATGTTGGATTTGCAATACAGACGATTCAAAAGATAAGGGACAGCATTGGGTCGCTATTTGGGTTGATAAAAACAAACACATGTATTTTTTGATAGTTTTGTACAAAAAGTTAGTTTTTATAAACGAACGTATTGGATGACTTATGCTGAAAGAAATAATTTGACATTTGTTTATGATCAAAAAATTCCCCTTCAATCCCGAGCAACAGTTGTATGTGGAAATTGGAGTCTTTATTATTTATATAATAAATGTAAAAATGAAAAAAAAACAAAAAACAGCTAAATATTCGTCATTTAAAAGCATCAATAAAAATAAATGAATTAATGATATTAAATTAGGTCGTAAAATAGTTATACTAGAAAAGGTAATAGTTAACATTTATAATAAAAATAAAATAGAAACACAGAAAGCTAATAATCAAAGTTGTTGTTCTTTTAATAAATCAAAATTTTAATTAAAATATTTACAACACAATTCACAATTGTCTGTTAGAGTTTTTTATTTAAATATTGAACCCAATAGTGAAAGCGCAATAGGTGCTAAAGCTAAGGCAGGTAGAAATCCTCCTTTTTGTTTCCTTTTTCGTTTCCCCACCACACCCCTATATGTCTAACATTTTTCCTTTTTCTTCTTCTTTTACCGCTTACTATACGTTTCACACCCGTAGAAATTTGCTTAGGAATATCAACATAGGTATGTTTAGCATCTCGAGAAAAGTTTTCCAAATTTATTTATTCCCTTTTAATTGTATTGATTTTATTTTCATCACGATAAAACTTCTAGGATTTTGTTTGTATTTGTCCCTTATTATTTTTTACTTATATAGCAAATAAGATAACAACAAATAAAAAAGTATTCTTTATATATAAATTGGTGAAATTTTTACAAAAATTATTATTTTTAACACAAATCATATACAATGTTTTTTTCATTAGGAAATATATTTGTTCTTATTCTACAATTATCAGATCCTTTATTACAATTATCGAATAATAAATATCCATAGGGATGTTTATTAATATCAGCTAATATTTTATCAAATTGGTTTCTATTTATTTTCTTATTATCACATATTGTATACATATTTCTACAATCACTTAAATTTTTAAACATGATATAATGACTGTTGATACGTAAATTTCGCAACTTTCCATTACCGTAAGATAAGTTTTGACATGCAAAAATTACGCTTACATTACGATGATGAACATCTTGAGTTGCAATATTATCAATTTTATCAAGATTTTCTTTTGACGATGTACCGACTAACATAAGATCGTCTAAAATAATTAATGTATTATCAGATGTATTAGTTTGTATGTCAACAATATCAGGTATACCCTTCTTACAGTCAACAAATTCGAAATTTATTTTTTTCTCTTCCAAAACCGCATGCATTTTATCGTACAAGGGTTGATATATGGAATAAAGATAAGCTACGTTCTTAATTTTAGGTTGTTATCATTGTCTCAATATAATTTAGTAATTGTAAAATCCAAAATCTTTTTCCAGATTGACTAGGACCGCACAATATTAACATAAACGGGTGATGAAATGGTAGTGAAACAGCATTCATTTTACACGTCTAAAATTAAAAGGAAATATATAGATATTTATAAGAATTTAAAAGTTTCATAGTATATATTTTTAAAACAAAAGGAAGTCGACTATGGTATGATTTTTTGGACTTTGATTTTATATGTTTAGACATATAACGACCATGCCTATAGATACCATATAAGGTCATGATATGAATTTGGACTTTTGCTTTAACATACCTGAAATTATTTAAATCCCATAACGCTCACCTCGGATGGCCTTGACTGTCGTGACTATAGTAACGCAGAAACAGTACGCGATTAAATAAACGCTAGCGCGATGCAGTACAAACTAAACGATCTACAGACAGCCAACGAGAAGAAGCTAAGAAGAAGAAGAAGAAGAAGAAAAAATGTAGCAGATTGTATGGAGGAAAGAAGAAGGTGGAGAAATCGTGTGGGATTTTGACGAGTTTGAAACACGGTTTTTCCACCCCATAAACGGAGAAAGACCGATGAACGAAGATGAAGAAAAGAAAGACCAATGAACGAAGATTAAGAAGAAAGACCAATGTACGAAGATGAAGACAATGATGAAGACGGTGATAATGAAGACGGTGGTAATGAAGACAATAATGAAATGAATGGGGAAGACGGTGAAGACAATGATGATGATAATGAAGACGATGATTATGATGATGAATACAATGATGACGATGATGATGAAGACGAAGAAGAAAGGTTGTGGGAGGGGGTATTTAACCCCTCCTGAAACAACAATAAGCCTATTGACGCGTTAATCAATGAATATGGGTTTGAAAGTGAAAGTGACAATGAACAAGAACAAGACGAGTACATGGTGTGGGATTATATAGACACTAAGGGGAAGGAATTTTTATTTTTTGAAAAAACGCAGTGTATGATTAAAAAACAAAATTGTTAAAAAAACGAGCATATGTGTCCATTTCTTCTTCTTCTTCTAAATATCCGTACGGAATTGTAGTAAAATTATCTTTAACAATACGTTTATTAAAAGTAAATGAAAATTTTTTAATTCACTATTAATAAAAATATTATTTAATTTATCTTTACATATTTTATTTTCATATCTAATTGTAATGATTTGATCTTTATCTTCAATACATTTATTTTATGTTTTAAAATTTAGGATATCTTTCGCTTTATTTTTTAAAGAAAATCCTTTTACATGAACTACTTCTTCGTTTAAATTAGTAATATAATAATAACATTTAGGTCCTGTTGAACAAAATCGAGTAATCCATTCATTTTCTTTTAATTCATTGGTTAATTCTCCTAAATAATTACCGGTTTTAATCGAACAAGTATTTTTATCACACACATAGATAACCGAATCGGTATCAAAATATAAAACTTGCCCTCCTAATTTTTCAATTAAATCATATAATTGTAAACGTGCATAAGCTGTAACAAAACATGCGATAACAATATTACCGGTTTTTAAAACTACTGTAGATTCATCTTGTATATTCATATTTCATATGTACAACGTAAAAGAATATCATCAAGAGTATCAACGTAAATATTTTACACCTATCGTTAGCTAAAAATAATAATTCCTCATAATCATTTAAAAAAGCAACTTGCGTGTTATTTTCATTCTGTGCAAATCTACCCCACAATGAATTTAATAATGTTTTCGCTATAGTTCTTAAACCGGGAATTTTTTTCTATTTTATCTTTAGTACCGCTCAGAAGTAACCTAACACTGCGGTTGCGGTGAGGTTGCGGTGAGGTAGCGGTGGAGATGCGGTGAGGTTGCGGCGAGGTTGCGGTGAGGTTGCGGTGAGGTAGCGGTGAGGTTGCGGTTAGGTTGCGGTCTACACATCTAACCGCAACGGTCGACTAAACGCTTCGGGTTCCGAGTTCATCCGACCAAAAGCCGGCAGCAGAAAGACATGACGCGGACGTCAAATAACTTGCCGTATCAAGTTCAAAACAAAGGGAATTATTAACTGGTAATCATTGGAGCAGTTTTGAAGTCATTCTTATATTAGTCTCTGTATTCTGCATACAATGTATAACGATTTCGTGGTTGAACTCCTAACAACGACGACGACGTTGGTACAAATGCACAAACTGAAAGCCTGTTATGTTGGAATTTATCAAATAACGTTAACAATAATATCTCCCGAAATAGTCTTACCAAATAACTATTATTGCGTGAAAGCATGTTAGGAGAAGAAAATTTAACGGGCATCTTGATACGATTTACGATTATGTTATACATGTAACTGTTGTATTTCGAGCCGTTTATTGACCCAACGGCATGTTTTGCTGTCGCATGTTTCTTAAACTCATCGGGTATATTATATTATACTCATCCCGTTTCAAACGTCGAACTTATCATGTGTCGAACTTATCATGTGACGAACCTAGATAAGTGACAAATTCGACGTTTGAATAAGCATATATCCGACCAAAGCGGTCGAACTTAATAATATTGCGGTCGATCTTATCACGTGCATATAATACGGTCCATTGACAAGTTTCAAAACTCCAAATCCGTACTACGTTAAAAATATTGTTTGATGAACTACTGTATATCATTGTTATTGCTATCCGACATGCTTCTCATGTATGCAACTGATTGCTCTTATGTGAACTATAAGATAACGTAAAAAACCTCAAGTTAAGCCAGTGCTTTTGACATGTGTATTGTCTATTTCCGTTTAAGTCGGCACGTGGCGCTTTCGCCACGGTGAGAAGAGCATGCCTGGAGACTGGCAGGCGCTCTCATTGTAAAGACTTAAAACTGTGAGTAATTCTCTAATATAGTACCGCCATGCAATATATACTATAAAATCATCAGGGAGTACACAACTTTTCAAAGAGAGTACCACCGGAGTGACCCGTGAGTGACCGGACAAGGAAACAAATCAACGAGCGTCCGATTTATTTTGTCAGGCTAAACTGCTATAATACTGCTAGAAGATGGTAACCATTAACAACTTCATTAACCACTTTTGCATTCTTCGTCGACATATAGCCCAAGTTTATCACTTTACCTGAAAATTGATATTGAGCAATCGAAGCGCGCGGTCACTCAAAGTGCTTCAGTTTTGTTTCAAGCGTGGCAAACCAGGCCACGTGTCAACAGTGCCAGTGGCAAAGCAGGCCAAATGCATGTCAACAGTGGCAGAAGCATGTCAACAGTGCCAGTAGCGAAGCAGGCAAGTGTCCTTTTTGTCGTCTGTGGCAATAGCGAGTCTCGGAATAGAAAATTTCATGAATACATTTTTATCAAAAATCAAAACATTTCTCTTCATGTTTCCCTGAGAATGATTGTCAAACAGAACTTGGAATGCTTCGCATGAACGGACCCACAGACGGAGTCACGGCGTTTATATCACCATCTAGTAATATAATTTATCCGCGGCACAAGCTTCACATATTCAGACAAAAATATGTTTGTCGCGAATGGTGGTATTTCTAGAGTATGACTGTATGACTTTTGATACACTGCCCTTAAAAACAATGTCGCGCTCCGCCGCTCCTTGTCTCATTCTTATCGGGAAAGAAACAAGTTTAAAGCAGATCTCGAAGTTTTAATTCCTTCCTGTTGAAGCAGATCTGTAATTTTAGTGACCTGCACTCGAGAAGAAGAAAGTGAAATTATTCGTTCCCTCGCGTATCGAGATAGCTTTCCCATTGTTGCTAGATATTAAAGCTTGAAACTGTCGATTGTCGAACACACATAACTGCTTATAATGATTAATACAACGCGCAAAGGAAAAGGATGCTAAACTTCGGAAATAAGCGACTTTTTTTACCCCAGAGGACGACAGTGAGACGATTCTTTCCCACACGTATCGAGATAGCTTTCCATTATCAATTTAAACACGGTAACGGTATTTGGAAACGAACTTGCCAAGCTACAACAAACGCCAATCGAAGAAGTGCAGACAACGTGCGAAGGAAGGACGCTAAACTTTGGAAATAACCGACTTCTTCCGACACTATACTCGTGAAATAACGCAATACGAACCGCGCAGCAGCGGTTGAGGTCGAACCTAGGATGATCCGCGGATGGTCCTCGGTCGATCCTCGGGTCAACCTAGGATGATCCGCGAATGACCAGCGGTTCAACCGCGGATGACCCGAGGATCATCCGCGGATCATCCTAGGTTAACCGCGGATTTTGTTAGGTTACTTCTGAGCGGTACTGTAAGCTAATCTGTTCATGATTCAAATAATGTTCACAATATTGGTTAATTTTAATTTTATTTTTACTTCCGTCACTATTAAAACATTCAGCAGGTAAACCTGACGCCTCTTGTTTTAGTTTTAAAAAATCGTTTACACATCAACAAAGATTTTTTCTTGCCGATCATAATGATAAATTTCATACATTTGAATTATTTTATATCCCTTATCAACAGCTTTATTAATTTCAACACTGGTCCATGTACCCCGTAAACAACCATCGTTTTCATTATGTATACATTTATCACATTTATCGATAGCACATTGATTACATGAAGGAAATAATAATTTTCCAGCTACTCTGATGGGTAAAACACCAAATAAAAGATTTGTGGTGGTAATATATGACATTTAATCAAACCGAAAATATATTTTATATTTATATTCTCACACTCTTCATTAACGAAAATTTTAGGGTGTCCAACCGGGAAAACAAATTATTTTTGAACAAAAGGGTATAGAGATGTAAAGTCTACATATTTAATTTGTTCATTTTGTTTTATCTCTCTAAATAAACATATAGAAGAAGTTCGCCCACCATATAATCTTTCACGCGGTTTTAATGTTGTATATGCGAAAATATTTTGTTTCAATTCAATAATATCACTACAACTATATTTTGTTTCATCTAAAAATTCACATTCCCATTTTACAACAACTTTATATCCTGCATTTAACAACTCGTTTGTAAAACCTTCAGTTTTCGCGTATAATGATCCATATTTTTCATTCACTAAAGTATTCGTTTCATATTTTTCAAAACAACGAGGACATCCATGAAAAAACACCCATGAAATTGATAAACTGTATTATCATAAAACCCATCAACAAACCGTCCTAATATATTTTTTTCTCCTTGAGAGGAACCTTTATATTCTAATCGCCTTATAAATATTTATTAATTTCATACAACCAACAAAGCGCCATTAAACTTTGATTTACATTGCATCGATAACCTCCTGCAGGAATTATCCCTATACATTTTTCTTTTAAAAAGTTTTCCCGAAATATTTTTGATGCTTAAAAGCTGCTACACAAGCAATCAAATCTATCATGGATGAAAATTTTACACTCCCTTTTCTTAAAATATTCACAGCCTCACAACAATAATAATATATTTCATCTCGAAAAATATATATACATTTTTTTTTCATTATACCATTTTTCAAATTTATCTTTATCACTCATATTATCTATATCAAAATATTCCCTATCAATCATATCCCCCTCTATACTTTAAATCAGAATATCTATAGGGATGAAACACTTTTTCATCTTCGAGAAGACCCACACATTTAGGAATAACAGATAAGCGCATAGTTAAAAAAAATAACTATCTAAAAATCGAATATTCTTCTCGCATATTTCTAAACTCATTATTTTAGTACCGTTCGTAATAGTTTTTGGAATAATTTTTAATTTTTCCAATAAATATTTAAAAATAAAAATTGTGTCAAATCTCCCACCATTATGGGCAATCCAAACCGAATCCTCTTGTTCCAATATAAAACTACATAAATCTTCAACAACATCACTATTATTATTATCAAAAAGAAATTGAAACCCTTCTCAAACAAGAACTTTTTAGTGAAAGGGAAAAATGCATGCGACTTGAGGCAGACCTGACTATTTTTGTGAGAGAAAGAAACAAGGAAGTTGACGAACTAAAGGATACCATAGCCTCCCTTGATAGTAAAATCAAAACAACCGAGGCGATAAATGAATCTTTTAGAGCAGCGATTATGCACATAAATTCAGAAAAAGCTGTCAAAGTAAAACAAAGCCAAATCAATTCAAGTCACGCCGTTTCAGATAAAGTTAAACAAAGTCAGCCCAATCAACAATCTGATCTTTTTGATGGCAGTTGTGCTTGCGTGAGTCACTCTGATCGAATTTCGGAAAAGGAAAACACTGTGAGACCAAATCAGACAATAAATCAACAGTCAGAGCACGCTAACCGAAGTTGTATCGATATTAAGCAAAACAGGGAAGTCGACGAACTAAAGGATACCATAACCTCCCTTAGTGTAGTAATATCAAATCAACCGAGGCGATAAATGAATATTTTAGAGCAGCGATTATGCGCATAAATTCAGAAAAAGCTGTCAAAGTAAATCATAGCCAAATCAATTCAAATCACGCCGTTTCAGATAAAGTTAAACAAAGTCAGCCCAATCAACAATCTGATCTTTTTGATGGCAGTTGTGCTTGCGTGAGTCACTCTGATCGAATTTCGAAAAAAGAAATTACTGAGACCAAGTCGTCAGACAGCAAATCAACAGTCAGAGCACGCGAACCGAAGTCGTATTGATGTTAAGCAAAACCAGTCAAATCCTGTGGTTAAAACCTCTCGTAATATTTTCCATCATCCCAAAGAAGCCCACAGGAATATGAAACATACTCAGAGAAATACTGTGGACTCCGTCCCTTATCTTTTCCCACAGTCCGCGGAATGGTTAAATTATCTGCCCTTGATTGAAACACCGGTGTTGCGAACTCATTCTCTAAATCACGATGCCAACAAGCCTAAGAACGACGCACAAAGTACAATCACGCAAGAGTTTTTTCGTGTGCGAATGAACAGTCAGGAGAACGATTTGTTAAATTATTTGGAATTTGTCCGTCGTATGATGCAATACTGCATAACGTCCGAAACCCATCATCTTCGGGGGCGTCCACGTGGGAATCTTCGCCCATTTTGGCATGCAGGCCGGACGCAAGACTGGATAAACTACCTACTTTTTGTCCATCAGAAAACCAAAATCTAACAACTCTAAATCATTTTCATGTCCCTTATATTGCTGTTAATAAGGATAATATATCTCAACGGCCCCTTCATTATAATATTCCAGTACGCATTACGTACCGCCAAAGTTACAATACAAGAAATCTACGTAGCTTTGCTGATGACAATGAGTGTATAAGTCCTGGAAGACCAAATCAACGCCAAACACACAAAAAAAGGCCGAATAAATTATCATCAAACTGTTTTCTTATTAAGACCACTACATGGGGAAATAATGAAAATAATAATCGTTTAAAATTTTTTACACTTCCAAGTTTTGGCTTAATTAATGCTCGCTCGTTATTCCACAAGGTTGATGAACTTACAGTACTTTCAGATAGTAACCCAATGGATATAGTAACTATAACAGAGTCGTGGTTGCACAAAGACATTGATGATGACCTGATATCAATCAGTGGTTATAACATTCACCGTAATGACCGTGTAAATGGTCGGGGTGGTGGTGTGTGTGTTTATCGTTTGAAAAATATTCCTTGTCAACGAAGATTGGATCTGGAAAACCCAAACTATGAATGTCTGTGGTTATGGATCCGACCTACACGTCTACCGAGACCTCTTTCAGCCATTGTAGTTTGTGTTGTGTATAATCCCCCCGGAAAAACAGCCCAAGAACATCGTGACCTTGACGAATATTTGATGAATACAACATATTCTATCCAGAACAGCTATCCTGATTGTGGTATTATAATTCTCGGCGACTTTAATAATTTCGACGTTTCCAATTTAATCAGCAGCCTGAAGCAAATAGTTTCCTGCCCTATTAGGGAGTCATCCACGCTTGATCTTATAATTACTGATTTACATAACTTTTACGATAAACCGTGTATACTTGCTCCATAGTATAGTTCAATGCTTTCCTCGTGAAAACGACAATATCAGTAAGTCACACACTAAGCCGATTAAGTGCTTAATACGTCGCTATTCACGATCCGCTGTTGATGCCTGTCAATGGGCTAGTAAACATCAATCGTTTGATGAACTTGGTCCCAATCCTTCCGTAGAAGACCTCGCTAACTCCTTTTCGTCCCAGGTATCCATAGCGCTTGATAAATTTATCCCTCTGAAGTCTATAAGGTTTTGCCATTCTGACAAGCCATGGATGTCAACGGGTATAAAGCAACTCATCAGTGACCGTCAAAAAGCTTTCCATAGTGAAAATTTTCAGGAATGGCGGACACTCAAGTATAAAGTCCAAACTGAAATTGCTTTAAGGAAGGAGTCATATTACAGGAATAAAGTTCAGCATCTCAAAAAAGACGACTGTCGTAAGTGGTGGCAGGTTGTTAATAAAATGTCCGGCCGATCTCAAAAGAGTACAAATTTGGTCCTCAAAAAGGATGGTAAATTACTATCAGATCTGGAATTGTCTAATAGCCTGAACAATTTTTATACCTCCGTCAATGCAGACATTCCGCCGTTAGATCTGACCGAACTACCAGCTTACCTACCTGCTGCTGACCAAGTGCCTTATATTGAATCTCACGAGGTCTGTAAAAAGCTCTTAGCCGTCAATGCCTCCAAAGCATGTGGTCCTGATAATATACCGGGTCGTTTTTTGAAGGTTTTCGCATATTTATTAGCCCAACCAGTTGCAAATATTTTTAATACATCACTTTCATCCGGAATAATCCCAAATATATGGAAGGACTCACATATTATTCCGATTCCTAAAGTACAGCAACTAAATAATGAGGATGATACAAGACCTATATCATTAACGGCATGCCTCTCTAAAGTCCTCGAAGATTTTGTCGTCCAATGGATGATTTCAGATGTTAGAAAAAACATTGACCCACAACAGTTCGGCTGCTTAAAAGGATCATCTACCACCTATTGCCTGCTGGACATGTTGCATTCTTGGCTTTCCAACCTAGATTCCGCTGGCCAATACTTTCGCTTATGCTTTTTGGATTTCTCAAAGGCTTTCGACCGAATAGGCCATAATGTTCTTATCCAAAAACTTGTAGATATTGGAGTTAGGAAATCTTTAATTCCATGGATTGCAAACTTTCTGTCAGGGCGAAGGCAACGCGTCAAACTTGGTAAAGCCGTTTCTGGCTGGCTACCGGTTAATGCCGGAGTCCCCAAAGGTACGAAACTGGGTCCGATTCTGTTTTTAATTATGGTTAATGACTTGCAATGTACTTCAGGAAGACATTTGACATTTGAAATAAAGAAGAGTCTGACATTTGGAAATTTGTTGATGATGTTTCCCTCTCTGAAACTTTATCAAGAAACGGTGAATCGCCTGTAATCCAGTTGGATTTAACTTCTGTTAGCGTATGGGCATCAAACAACCTGATGAAATTAAACGCAAAAAAATGTAAAGAGATGCAAATTTGCTTCCTTAGGAACAAACCTGAACTGTCAAGCCTCCATATTGGTAATCAAATTTTGGAATCAGTATCATCACACAAAGTTCTTGGTTTGATTATCCAGAACGACCTTAAGTGGAACGAACATATTGCGATGTCTGTTAGCAAAGCATCAAAGCGATTACATATTCTACGTGTTCTGCGTCGGGGAGGCGTTCCACCACATGACCTCATCACCATCTATTATACATTGATTCGGTCTATTTTAGAATATTGTTGTCCTGTTTGGCACTTTAGTCTGCCCATGTATCTGTGCGAAGAGGTGGAGAAACTCAAAAACGAGCACTGAGGATTATATTACCAGGCCGATCTTATAGTAAGGCACTGGAAGTATTGCAGTGCCCTAGGCTTGATAAACGTCGAGCGGATCTTTGTGAAAGAACTATGAAAAAGATAGTGTCTGGCGGCCAACTATCGCATCACCTTACTTTGAAGAGAAAAAACGAACATGATTATAATTTAAGGAACACAGACCATTTTTCCTCTTTTAAATGTAGAACTGATAGGTTTAATAACAGTTTTTTCCCAAGCATGATTCGTATTTTAAATAAATAATGTACATAATTTTATACTTTATAGATATGTATATTAATATAGTTTTAAACTTTAATTGTTAATGTTTGCCTTTGATTCTTAAGTCTATTTGAATATTGTAAATTTTTAATATATTTTATATAACTTATGTAAACACATTGTAATTCATTTTATTATGCGATGATGTGTCATTAAACATGAAATTATTATTATTATACCCACAACAACTAACAGCTTCAATATTTTCATCAATAAAACACGATTGTTTTATCAATGAAATTTGTTGTTTTTTAAACGGGATATCTCGACATTGCATGCATACTTTTTGTACTATACAATAAAAAGGAACTAACATTTTATTTGCATCTACTTTTGTTTCAAAATCGAAAAAAAATAATGTTGGTGGTTGTTCTTTATTTTTTGGAATAGATAGTGTTTTCATAAAACAATAATGCGTCTTTTTCTGATAACTATTACAATAAAAACAAAATATTTTATAACAATCATGTTTTACACTTTGATCACATTGAATAAAAGAAAATCTAGAACATATTTTATAACATGTTTCACAAAAAAAACATATATTGACAAGGAGTTAAACGTGAATAATTTTTTTGAGAAGGTTTAAACATTTTATGGGTTAAATGATTGAAATAACATGTTTGATTATAAAACAATATATTACAATTAGAACATTGAATCTTTGTATCTTTAGGGCATACATTATTTTTATAACATTTTTGACAGGTTAAGTTAGTTCGACACACGTGTGAATCAATAAATTTACCATGTGAAAAATAACTCATACATTTAATACACAATTTATTGGGTTGTATTTTAGAAAATTCCTTCATATTTAAAACAACGTCATAATGTTTATTATTTAACCATAAACATATTATATTATTAGTTAATTTAATAAGATTTCCTTCAGAATCTGTACGTGAATCATAAATGATATTGTCTATACACTACCAAGTCAACACCTTGAGCATTAAGAAATTTTTCGTACACAATCGAAAATTGTTTAACTTTAACTTTTTCACCCACAGGTATACCCGATTTTTTATACACATCACGTATTTCATCAATACTAAATAATTCGTCAATACTTTTACTAGGATGTTTAATCATCGTCTCATACCTAGGATCTTTATACAAAAACGATAGACCTACTAAAATAGATAACGCAAAACAACAATTTTTAATTGTTTGCGTTAACTTAGTACTGATAATATAAAAAACTCCAGTGCGAAATTTACGATCATATTTTGTTATAGATTTATCTACTTTACCTCCACCACTATTATTTTCATTTGCTTTATTTAATCTATTGTAAATTTTTTGTCCTAAGTAAAGGATTTTTTGTCTTGTTACTTGAAATTCTTAGCTGTAATCCCGATGGAAAAGTTTGAATAACTACCGTACATTTCCAACCGTTCGCTATCATTTCTTGATCACTTTGCATATGTTTTTCAAAAATATTAAAAAAAAATTTTTACATTAACATCAATTAATTTCATTACAGCTGTACAAAAAAAACCCCTAAAAATAAATCGTACATAGTCATCATTATTTTTCACAATTGTCCGTCCATAATTAATCAAATAAGTAAAAAGTAACGTCAACGATTGTATAAAAGCTATAAAATTAACACCAGCTTTACGAGCAATAGATATTGAAAAGTTTCTCGACACTAATAATGTTATCGTCATTTGTTTGAGGATTGTTTTCACTTTCAAACAAACTTACTAAACGTTCTATCTCTTTTTTATTATATTTAAATTTCTTCTGTTGATTCTCCATGTTTGTTTTCTTTTTTTCTTCTAAAACAAGAAATACATGAGGTTTTTTTATTAATTTTTTCCTCTCCATCAACAAGATCACCTATATTAATATGATCTGCCACTTTTACACTAATATAGCTAAAGGTCACCAACGGTTTATCTCCAACACCCATCCGATTGCCCATATTTTTCTAAAAAAATGAGTGAAACTATACATATAGAAATTTATTTAAAAAATAAAAATAACGAACCTTATATAGCCTATGAAGTTTTAGATAATGATGCTTGTGTTTTATTTTCACCAGAAATATTTCGTGAATGTCTATGTAAATGTAAATTTTACAGAAGATAATGAGGAAATCATTTATATTAATTATTTAGTAATACAAGAAAGATTAGAAGATTTAAATATATATATATATATATATCAATTATCATCATCTATTACATATAAAATTGAGTGTATTATAAAATGTATTAAACAAAATAATATGGTCTATCTTGGAATTAAAACAATATTTATTTGTTTGAGACTTTATTTAACGATAGTAAAATACACATGACAGTAAATAATTATACTGATGACCATGTGGCGCTCATCTATGGCTATGTTTAATACTATGTTACTATCTTATATTAAAAATGAACTATCTAAACATTAAAAAAGATTTCTGATAGTTTAAAATTGGTTGTTTTAATTTTTGTTTAAAAGCTTTACGTTTTTAACTCTCCTTAATTCAACATTTAAGTTGTTCCAGTCTTTGATGGTTCGGACCGTAAACGTTTGGCCCCATTCTGTTGTCTTTTTAAAACGAGGGAAAACCAAATTTATTGTTGAAAATCGTGTATTTCTTCCATGGATGTCAGAGTTTCTTGTCAGCAGCGAATCTATATAGCTTGGTGTTTCTCCATTTAATCTTTTTACGACTATGGTGCAGCGATTTATCAAAATTTCTTCGTTTAAAGGAATCCATCCCAATGTGTTAAATAATGGTACAGAGTGTGTTCTACTATGAGCTCCAAGGATTATTCTGGCCGCTCTTTTCTGTAATCTGAAGATCCTTTGTTCGCTTTCTCTTTTGCATGAAGACCAGACTGAACTACCATAGAAGATAAGTGGCTTTATGACTCCATTGTAATATATCTCTCGTTGTTTCGGTGACAAATATGGGCTAATATGTCTAAGTAGGCCAATTCTTTTTGCAACTTTCTTTCAGAGATCTTCCATATGTAGGTTGAAATGCAGACGATTGTCGAGTTCGAGACCTAGCAGTTTAAAGCTATCCACTTGTTCAATAATTTCGCCATTGAGGTTTAAATCCATTGTTGGAAATGAAGGCGTGATCCGGTTTTGCAGACGCTTGCTGATGACTAGCATTGATTTGTTTTTTCAGTATTAACAAACATATAATTCTGATGAAGTGGTAAATCATTAACAAACACTAAAAACAGAACTGGGACAAGAATTGACACCTGAGGTACCCGATGACTTATATTCATTTGCTTACTGCTTTTGCCAGTAATCTTTACAAACTGTTTTCTATTTGAGAGGTACGAGTTGAACCAAGATAATGACGTTTCACTTACACCATATAATGAAAGCTTTTTCAAGAGAATTTCATGATCGATGACGTCAAACGCTTTTTTGAAATCGACAAATATCAAACCAGTTACTTTATCATCGTCCATATTCCATAAGATTTCATCTACCAGTTTAATTGATGCGGATTCAAT
The DNA here is from genome assembly GCA_035772405.1 of Chrysogorgia sp. JL179-B06. NCBI lineage: Eukaryota > Metazoa > Cnidaria > Anthozoa > Scleralcyonacea > Chrysogorgiidae > Chrysogorgia > Chrysogorgia sp. JL179-B06. Next base: position 324,761 of record JAYKKM010000132.1, on the reverse strand, counting down.
TGAATGGCGAGGACGGAAAGCTGATTGCAAACTATATATAAGGTTGTTTTCACTAAAGAAAACTGAAGAGAGATCTTGCGACGTGTTTTTCTATTCTTTTTTAGAGGACTGAAAGGATCGAAATTGGGCGATAATTGTTTCTATTGTCACGGGAACCAGATTTGTAGATTGGAGTCACTCTGGCCAGCTTCCATCTCGTCGGAAAAACACACGTTGATATAGAGAGATTCATCAGCTTGCACAATAGAGCTTCAATTATTGAGGCTGAAATTTTAAGTATACGAACACATATTCCGTCAGGACCTGTTGTCTTATTTGTTGGGATATTGATGATTATCTCCATCACCTGCTCCGGGGTCATTTCTGGAATTGAATAGTCAGCGGATTGTAAATTTGAGTTAACAAACTCGTTTAGTTTTGTTCCGTCGTACTCGCCTCCCGAATTTGAGGTCTGTGTTATTGATGAGGCAATGTTGACAACAAATTGTTGAATTCTTCAGCAATCTGACTTTTATCGCTTATACTTTAATTTAATTATGGTTAGAACAAAATTACCCGCAAGAAAACGACGTAATAACTCACGGGTTGTTAATAAATCACAAAATATACGGGACGTTCTTCAATATAAAAGTAATACTATAAAAAGATTAAGATGTCGTAAACGTACAGCACATGCCCCACAATGTTGGATTCATTTAGCTAAAGAAGATAAATTACGTGTAAAAAATCAACTATTCCAAATGCTGGATAGGGATTGTTCGCGTGGAAAAATCAATTTAATCTAAAAAAACAATAATCCAACACACGGGTCGAAAAACAAATCAAACATGATTAAATCGTAAATACGGTATAGATGTGAATGCCAATTATAGTATATGCGAGAATGCTAACAATTGTTTGGATGCTGATTTAAGTACTTATTCTGCAGCTCGTTTTGCAAATAATGGAAAAAGAGGGTCAAAATATAAAAATAATTCCTATTTTACTTATATAAGAAATAAAAACAAATACTTTTTAGAAAGTTCAAAACGTATAAAACCACAGGAAGAAATGTTTGCTGATTATGGTTCGAACTATTGGAAATGAAAAAAACGATAAATTATAATGGGGTGTAAAAAATGTAGAATATATGTAAAATTATTAGGTAAAGGATTTAAAGGAAAAAAAACAAAGAGGTGGTGGTTTTAAGGGTAATAAAAAACAACGTAGTGGTATAAAAATAACTAACTCATTAGGTAAAAATATCATTAACGAAATTAATAAAGGTGTTGGAATCTTAGAAACACTAAAAAATAAATCTTAAAAAGGAGGATTAATACAGCCACGCCAACAGTATGGGGTGCCACGTAGATTTAGAGTTTTAGAGAGTTTTAGAGAAAATAAGAATGTATTAATATTATAAATAAAAAATAAAAATATTCTTCATCTTTTCTTTGTCAGCAAAAATATTTATTATTCCATTTTTATTTTACATTTATTTTATACACGTTTAAGAGTGAATTTTTCAGTATTATGAATATGATAATTTCTCATTGTTGTCAAATAAAAGCTACGTATTGAACGTGTGTTTTCTACATTATTAATTGGTCTTTGTCTCCAATATAGATAAGCATTAAATATACAAAATATAAAATAAGAAGAAACGCCATCATAACAATGATATTTTTCAGGAAAATTGTTATTTAACCAAATGTTAATTGTATCTTTCGAATAAGGAAAACAGAAATTTAGTAAATTATATTTCATATACGTTGAAAATAAACATTGAAAATGTTTTAATATACAATCAGGAACAAGTTCTTTTTCTTTATCTTGAAACAATTGAATTGCAAAACAACACTTTCCACCTTCTTGTTCTTCTTTCACATAAAAATATAGTTTAATCTTGTAAGTAATAGAATCAAATACATCTGTAATCTCCCAAAATATATTGTACGTTTCAAGTCCATCTTCATCAGAACTAAAACTATCAAGAAAATCCCAAATATATCTACATGTAAAATACCCATCAGTATATCTTGCAGGATCGTAGAGGTCATCATTCAACTCATCCATTCTTAAACAATAAATTAATGTTCAATGTGACAATCTTTTATAACGAGATAAAAAATATAGTTTCCACTCTATCTATTTTTTCCATAATTCGAGCACTAAACAAAATTATTTCATACATGTGTATTGTCTGAATCATGAAATTTACAACATTTTTCTTTAATATTATACATTTCAATTAATGTAGAATATTTTTCAATATTAAAATGTTGCAAATTGACACAAGAAATCTTAAGTTTTGCGCATAATCTTGTCTCCAGAGTTCCACCTTTATATCCAAAAACATAGCAGTGTAATCCATAAATCAATTTCAGTCGACAACCATTTCTTTTTGATCCAAATAGTGTTCACGTTTTTTATTCAAATAATACAATCCATGTAAACGTTTCTGATAAATAATAATTTTTCTTTCTGAATAATCCAAATCTTTAAAGGCTGGTAATTATGAATCGTAGCATTGAAAAGATTCAAAATATCCATTTTCTAAACAAATAACAGAAACTTCAGGATAAATCCAGCGACGGTTTAAATTAAAAGCTTCACAGTCAATCAAATGTGAATTTTTTTCAAATAATGTGTCGATGATTCTTTTAAAAAAGAATAATCTTTAATAGAATGATAGGGACAATCCAGACGTGTTAACTCTTCACATGAACGCATAACTAAATTTTTGGTGTTTTTATTCGGATATTTATACTATTTTTCTACTAATAAACCTATAGCATTTGATTCAAAATTTTTGATTGGTCTTCAACAACTGTCAATAAAAAATGTGATTGGTTAGATTGTAAGCAAGTGAAAGCTGATTGGTTAAATAATTGTACCCCACCTATAAACAAATATAAAAACCCTACCCAACGTTCTACGCCCTAAAAGCAATCATATCCTCATAGAGGAAGGTTATCGTTAAAAATTGTGAACAGAAAAGAAGAAAGAAAACGGCGTTGGAAATGAAAGACGTAAAGGCACATTCCAATGGTGGAAATTTTTGCGTCTTCCTCCTAAAAGAAAGACCAAAGTACGAAGAGAAACAAAGAACGCCATTGACTCGCGCCCGAAAAAGAAAACTGGTGGCGGAAGTAGAGGCTTGGTGTGTGCTGATGCACAAGTGCTTAGAAGATGTGGTGGAAGAAAAGAAACAAAAAACATTATAACAACAATAATAATAACGTACTAAACAGTCATTTTAATAAAAAATCTTTGTACAAAATTCCAATACTAATACTAATTCATTTTAATACTATTTTTGCCTTTTCTACCAATTGTTGTTTGCGTATTTTTCGACAATGAAATGTTTTATTATCGGCTAATTTACGGCGTCTATCCTTACTCCAACATTTTCCTGTTAAAGCGCGTCGGCGGCAATATTGAATAAACGTCAAAGGCTCATAAGATCGACCCATGGAAGTGATATATATATCCCCATTAAAAGACCGACAAACTTCTGTGGGTAGTAAAAGCCATTTCCACACTTATCTTCATAACACTGGTCTTTAAAAATAACCATCCCTTGAAGATATCCTCGACTATTTTCAGTAGGCCTACTACATTCAAAAAACGAGACTTCTTTCAAGTTAAAAACACAAAATGGCGTGTCAATTGTTCGCGCTGCTATAAGCATTTTATCAGCGTCTTGTTTGGAACGGCAACCAAAAGTCCAAGTCTTTCGCGTTGGAGAATACATCTTCAAAATACTGATGTTTAACGTTTAGTACCTATCTTTTATAGCAAAATTTATATAACAACACGAATTCACACAGACAAATAATAATGTGTGATATTGACCTTAGCAACGGGTTTCATATTTCATACCGCACGCAAACTGAATTTGTATAATCAAACCAAATAAATCAGACATACAAGTGAAGAGTTGAACTCTTGCTTTCTATAAGTTCTAACCCCGATTTTGAAATTGAACACATGCTTAAATATCGAGGGAGATTAAAGATCTCCCTCGATTTTTAAAAAAAATACACACACTCGACGGATTTAGTATCGCGGTTGTTGGTATGGGCAGACGTGTCACCACAAAACATCTGTCTGACGAAAATAGCGTTAACGTTTATTTAAATAATAAAGATGAAAGAGATTCACAGTCATTTTTACCTTGCGTTTATACCGTTAACAACATGCTACAACATACAACAGCTAATAATTCGGTCGCGCGCTATTGACGTTAGCGAGGGGTTTCATATTTCATATACCGGCGCTCGCTAAATTTTACTTTAATCAAAAACCGAAATTCTCACACAGACATATGGCACGAGTTGAACGTTTTGCTTTTCGTTAAATAAAAATAAACGTTTGAACACACTTTCTTTAAGATCTTACCCAGTTTTTGAAATTCACAGACTAGACGAATTAGTGGCGGGTAGCAACATCCCTCAACAGCTGTCTAAAGAAAATAGTGTTCAGATTTATTTTTATAATATAAAATGAAAGCGAATCACAACAGCTTTTAACTTTATATTATACGCACACGTTTTTAGCCTATTACTAAAAATAAAATCAAAAATTTAACTTTGACCGACTGTGAATAACAAAATACTTCACATTCCATTAATGACATTTTGACCTGACCTTGAACGAATTGGGATAACATTTCTAAAAAATATAATATGTCGCTCGTTTCCCGAATCGTTTCCCGTCGACAAAGAACCATCGACAAATATTCCCGAAGAAAGCGTGTCCCAAAACAAGAAGAAAGCGCGTTCCCATTACAAGTACCAATTCGCGACGAAAACTTCGCTCCAATACAAGAACCGTCAACGTTATTTGATTTATCAAATACATTTGACTTTGAAAATTTAATTCCTGACAATATAATTATGCAGCAAATAATCTCGTCTTTTCCCGCACCATCGACATCATCAATACAACCCCGACTATCTCCTCCTCCCCCGCCTCCTCCTCCTCCTGCGCAACAGCTACTAGGTCTTGAAGATGAGGGAGAAGAAGATAGGATCGAACAATATAAAAAAACAATTAATATATATAAAAAACACAAATTAACAGGTTTTGAAACAGTATCTTATATAAATATTAATAGTGATGAAGATAGTGATATCATAGTTAGAGATTTAGATTCATATAGACAACTAAAATTTATATTTAGAGAAAAAGAAAGAATAATTAGAAAATGTAATATATATAAAAGTAATAGAGTAGGAATTAGATTATTAGAAAGAAACTATCGAAAAACATTTAAGAAAATAGAAAAAGCACGTGAGAGTATTTAAAAAAAAAGGATTTTTAAAAAATAATGTTATTAAATAAATCGGTTGTATATAAATATGTGTGTGTGAAATTTGTTTTTTACTTTTTTCCAACAAATGGAACGTCATGAAACAGGACATATCATTGCTTTTTATTCATTAATTACTTTTTTTTGATGGAAAACATGTTGGGGGAAAAAATTGAACTAATTCAACATTGGACAAGATTAACAATTACAGATTTTAAAACTTAAAAAAACAACTTTTATTAGAAAAAAAATTCCTTTAATTACATTTCCTTATTTTTTTTTTTTACAATTTTATTAAAATGTTATTTACTATAATTTCACAACACCATGTAATTTAATACTAAAAGCTCTAAAATTAAAAATATAATCATGTGTTTGTAAATAGGCCATCAGATAAGCTTCTATATATTCTATATTCTATTATTCAAGTGTTATGTTAAAATATGGTGTTAATAAATTATAATCTAATAATTCCATTCCATATTTAAATCCACATACATCAGGTGTATCTATAGTTACAGGGAATGAATGAATTATTTGTGTTGTAGAAGTTAGTATATCAAAACAAATTTCACATCTCAAAATTTGGCTATTGAAAATATAATCATTTATGGGGTTAGACAAAAAAAGTGGACTTTTGCTTACAATTTTTATAATTACAATACTGATTACAATGAATATAAGCGCAATTAAAATTACGTATGATGCGATTAAGATCAATATCGGTTAAATTATTATTTTCAATTCTACCCAGAGGATTATGTTTTGGACAATAAAAAATAAAACATGCTGCTATGCAAAATATATTATATCTATAAAATTGCGACTTATGGGCTAGACACGCTAATAAAAAAGGTGCTACAGTTAATAAATAAAGCGCAAGATCAATTAAAATGGGGAACTCATCGTCTCTACCTATTTTATAAAGCATCTGAAATATTAATTTTCTTCCCATCCCGAAAGGAATCGGTAAACGATTCTCTTCCTGTGAAGTTGAAACAACAGGGGACATCAAATGATAATTATCTTCATGAAAATATTGGGGTCTTGTTACAGTAATATATAAACTATCTAAGTAGATATTATCTAAACTAAATAATGAAGATAATAAATAAGGTTTCTTTGATAATATTAACTCACGAGGGTCTGAATATCTATGTAAAATATATTTTTCACGACTGTCAATATATGGAACAATGTATTTTGATTTTCCTCCTTGAACGGTCCAACATTTATAAAGTTTCATGTCTTTAACTTCTGGATCGTTTAACCGTAAAAAATAAAATCCAGTGTAAAATTTTGCAAATACATCTGTTTCAAGCTGTAAACAACCAATAATTTCACCGAAATAGTAATTCAAAAGTCCAAACATCCAATAGATAAATCCAATCTGTGAATTTCTAAAGCGTTGAAAATACATGACAACTTTTAAAATCCATAAAAAAAATCTTCTTCCACTTTTCTTTTTTTCAATTGTCTTTCCAAAATTGTCGTTGTCTATTTGTAAATTTAAAAGCTCTTTTTCTTTTAAATTGATTTTCCATCTAAAAAATCAAATAAAAATACTAATCATTACAATAATATTCATAATACTTCGGAAAAAACTTGAAAAATACTCATAAATAAGCACATAAAATCTTTATAAATACTAAAAATAATACAAATTCATACTCTTACCATTGAATATTTACACGACTTCTATTTATATTCACAGTCTTTAAACATTCTACTCTTTAAAACCCTTGTCGATCGCTTCTTATATATATATATACATATCTCACCCTCCAATTGACTTCCGGTTTTATTTTTTGATTTTATAAAATTAAAAACAAAAATTATATTTTACTTCCGAAATAACCACACCCACCTCACTTCGCTTCTGGTGTTCGCTCGGGACACATCTCTCTCTCTCTCTCTTGCTCTCTCTGTCTTTATTTTTTTTTATAAAATACTTTTTGCAAGTAACTTCATTAAAATCATTTTTCATTTTTTATATTTTTAAAAAATAAATAGTTTTTTTTATTTGCTCCTACTGTGTGTGCTCGCATGAAAGTCGTACTCTCAAAAAGTGCGAAGCGCTTGAACCCTCCAATGTGCTGTAGTATTTATTACTAACCAGCATTGGTGCGCATTCAACCCGCAGTACTCTTGTAAATCGCAACTGGTTTAGAATTTATTGTCTGGTCTTCCTCCTAAAAAAGAGGTTGATGTCAGGTAGGACTAGTCCATAGATACATTTTGCTCACCGCCAGATCGATCGATTGCTTATTGTACGTCAGGGATTTTGGGATGTTAGCATGTGGTGAAGAGCTAGCTAAAGTAACACATAGTTTCACAGGAGTAATTTTATTTTATTTTGCTTTTTTTATTACAAAAATATATACAAAAGCACACAACAATATATAGACAGTGCCTCTTACATTGCGTTATCGGATTTACCTCTATATTAAAGTGTATATTTTGTATATATATATATTTTATAAATAAAAACATAACAGCCTCTGGTAATAAAATTGGGAAGAATCGTTTATTCTTCCCAATTCCACACACTAGGACAATTCCCTCCCTGTAAATAAAAAATATATAATTTAAAAAAAAAAAACCACCAAATAATCTTGAACGTATCTACTGCCGGAAACATCTTTTTTTCTTTCCAAAACCTTTTACAAAAAATAATGCCCTATTACACCTCATTAGAGCTCTGGTGGTCGTCGGGATAACATCTCCGTCGCTCTCATTTTTTTTTTTAAATACTTTTTTACAAATCACTAATCATTTTTTTTTATAAAATACAATTCACACCATCTCTATTTTCAAAATATTTCATCAACACTATTTTTTTCAATAATAATTCATTTTTCCAACATCTTAAAAACTTTCAACAAGAAACCAAGAAAGAGTGGCAGCCATGTTTCCTTCCCGACAAAAAAAGACAACCAACATCTTCATGTGTAAGGGATTGGCATTGGCTCTACAACCATATCAGATTGCTCAAGTATTATTTGAATTGACCTCCTCTCCTGATTACGGATAATATTAGGATAACCAACACCGTTGGAGACTTTTTAGGACACCCCCGAATCCTAAAGTATCAACTCTTCTCTGATTGGTCAATTCAAATACTTACTGCAATCTGATTTTTTGAGCTAGTACCAATCCCTTACACATGAATAATAATAATAATATATATATGACTACTTAGTGGTGATATGGTATTTTATGATCAGTTAGTAGGAAAACATGTGGTATTTATTGATAGAGAACCGAGATTACCCACCTTAATTTCGACTATTGATTGTTTTGAGATAAATAATATTCCATGTTATTCAAAAGTGTTTTTGTATGGTAAATGTAAGGATTCAAGATCTAGATTAGTAAATTATCATTTACCTGAAAATCGTCAAGAGCTTTATTTAGTTCTTATTAAAGATGAAAATATATTATCTGTACTTAACCCTTTATTGTTTACAATAGTCATACTATTATTAAATACAAGTAGTTCCAATTGTAACCAATAAAGGGTTGTGATTTATGGTACCAGTAATGGAAATTATATTGTAACATTAATAGATAAAGTGCATTTTGATATATCTATGTTGCAAATACATGTATATTTTAATTCTTGTGGGGAATTATGTAAATAATTTTAATGAATTAAATATTTAAAATAAACAGCACTGCATGAAAAGGGGAATATTCAGACATATTCGCATTTCTATATGCCTCTGAATAAAACCAGTTTCCAGTGGTATTCCGTGTGTGAATACGAACCTGAATATTACCCATATCCACACCATATTGCCAGTGTGATTTATATCGTGAATATGGCCCATATTCGCGCATTATCCCCTGTTTAGAATATTCTTCGAATATTTCCCGATGTAAGAAAATGTGCGAATACATATAGTCATGACAGGCTTGTTTTAAATTGCTGTTGCGAAATATTTACTTCACACTTTGTGGTAACGGTTACTAAAGTAGCTAACGTTTGTGTAAATAGCCTTATTCAAGTTTAAATGCGCATTTAGAATATATTAAATTGAAAAGCTAAGAAACTTTTCCGAGCATTACAGCAGCGCATTTAAATACATTTTTTAAAGCTTTCAAACATTTCAAGTATATATCAATAGTGGGCCGGGTTGTTCAAAAGGCGATTAGCTCATAAGCTTAACCCAAGATTAGTGAAAACTTCGAGGACCTTTAAGCTTCGCGCGAGACGCACGCGGGACACACCAGCAAAGACGTGATTTCGGAAAAATACATAAATATGGCGTCTTGACATTCGCGCAAAAGACAGTGAAATACGAAAGGAAGGTATATGGTTTTATATACCAGGTTAGTATATACTTCGCATTTGAATAATATTTCATCAAATATGTGTTGGGCTTTTAACAATGACAAATAGCCCAAATTTGTTAAAGTATAGTTTTTAGTTTGTCGGTTTCAGTCACCGAACGATGTACTGTGTTGTGTGATAATATCATTTGCATTTGTTTTGTTTTAACCTCAAATTTTATCCGAGACATGATCGATAAAAAGCACACGACACAGGAACGCTGAAGGCAAGGCTTTTTACTGCTTGCCTCAGCGTATTTTTTCGCTAATTTATTTCAATATTAATTGTGTTGACTGTTGGAGTTCTACTGTTTTTTGCATATTTACAAAAATTCTTGGCAACATGTCCTTTACACTATTTCCACTATTATTATATATTATATAATTTATTTTATACAACCTACTGCCCAAAGACTCAAAGTCTTACAACATGAGTTTCCACAGTTCACAGTACGTGCATGCATGATGTACTATATATAATTATTTACCATACATTATTATTTTAAATGTTATTCTACTACCATAAATTAGTTTCCACTGGCTGCCGAAAGACTCAAGGTCTTGACAACCTGCTGCCCAACTCGAAGTCTTGACAACATGAGTTTCCACAGTTCACAGTACGTGCATGATGTACTATATATAATTATTTACCATACATTATTATTTTAAATGTTATTCTAGTATTTCCACTGGCTGCCTAAAGACTCAAGGTCTTGACAACCTGCTGTCCAAAGACTCAAAGTCTTGACAACATGAGTTTCCACAGTTCACAGTACAGGTACTATATATATTTACCATACATTATTATTTTTAATGTTATTCTAGTACCATAAATTAGTTTCCACTGGCTGCCGAAAGACTCAAGGTCTTGACAACCTGCTGCCCAAAGACTCTAAGTCTTGACAACATGAGTTTCTACAGTTCACAGTACATGTACTACATATAATTATTTACCATACATTATTATTTTTAATGTTATTCTAGTACCATAAATTAGTTTCCACTGGCTGCCGAAAGACTCAAGGTCTTGACAACCTGCTGTCCAAAGACTCGACGTCTTGACAACATGAGTTTCCACAGTTCACAGTACATGTACTATATATATATTTACCATACATTATTATTTTAAATGTTATTCTAGTACCATAAATTAGTTTCCACTGGCTGCCGAAAGACTCAAGGTCTTGACAACCTGCTGCCCAAAGACTCGAAGTCTTGACAACATGAGTTTCCACAGTTCACAGTACATGTACTATATATATTTACCATACATTATTATTTTAAATGTTATTCTAGTACCCTAAATTAGTTTCCACTGGCTGCCGAATGACTCAAGGTCTTGACAACATGCTGTCCAAAGACTCGAAGTCTTGACAACATGAGTTTCCACAGTTCACAGTTTATGTACTATATATAATTATTTACCATACATTATTATTTTAAATGTTATTCTAGTACCATAAATTAGTTTCCACTGGCTGCCGAAAGACACAAGGTCTTGACAACCTGCTGTCCAAAGACTCGAAGTCTTGACAACATGAGTTTCCACTGTTCACAGTACATGTACTACATATAATTATTTACCATACATTATTATTTTAAATGTTATTCTAGTACCATAAATTAGTTTCCACTGGCTGCCTAAAGACTCAAGGTCTTGACAACCTGCTGCCCAAAGACTCGAAGTCTTGACAACATGAGTTTCCACAGTTCACAGTACATGTACTATATATAATTATTTACCATACATTATTATTTTAAATGTTATTCTAGTACCATAAATTAGTTTCCACTGGCTGCCGAAAGACTCAAGGTCTTGACAACCTGCTGCCCAAAGACTCGAAGTCTTGACAACATGAGTTTCCACTGTTCACAGTACATGTACTACATATAATTATTTACCATACATTATTATTTTAAATGTTATTCTAGTACCATAAATTAGTTTCCACTGGCTGCCTAAAGACTTAAGGTCTTGACAACCTGCTGCCCAAAGACTCGAAGTCTTGACAACATGAGTTTCCACAGTTCACAGTACATGTACTATATATAATTATTTACCATACATTATTATTTTAAATGTTATTCTAGTACCATAAATTAGTTTCCACTGGCTGCCGAAAGACTCAAGGTCTTGACAACCTGCTGCCCAAAGACTCTAAGTCTTGACAACATGAGTTTCTACAGTTCACAGTACATGTACTATATATAATTATTTACCATACATTATTATTTTAAATGTTATTCTAGTACCATAAATTAGTTTCCACTGGCTGCCGAAAGACTCAAGGTCTTGACAACCTGCTGCCCAAAGACTCGAAGTCTTGACAACATGAGTTTCCACTGTTCACAGTACATGTACTACATATAATTATTTACCATACATTATTATTTTAAATGTTATTCTAGTACCATAAATTAGTTTCCACTGGCTGCCTAAAGACTCAAGGTCTTGACAACCTGCTGCCCAAAGACTCAAAGTCTTGACAACATGAGTTTCCACAGTTCACAGTACACACTGCACGAAAAATCAAGTTTACTTAAATTTATCTTTGGAGCAAATGTGAAGTAAATTTGGGGCTTAAAGTTTACTGCAAGTTTAACACAGGAGCAAACATGCAGCAAATCGA
>JAYKKM010000132.1:245000-307500 GCA_035772405.1 Chrysogorgia sp. JL179-B06 | reverse complement strand
CCAAGACTGTTTACAACATCATGTCGTCATAAATTTGGAACAGAATATATTACGTAGCGATCCTTGATGCAGCTATGATATCATAATATGTACCTGTACCAGGATCGATGGCGATCGAAGTTCATCGAACAAATTGTTCGCGCCATTTATACTATAGTTGGCGCCAAAACTGCATACAGTATTTACAATTCTTTCGGAATATCCTAATACATCTTCGAAACAATCTACTTTATAACATTATTCTTACCTCGAGATTCAAAGTCTATCAGCACCAAACGATGTCAATATTCCAAAGAAAATGCGGAACGATACTATATTGATTTAACATCGCAAGCAAACAATCAAGATTCAAGAATACAGCTGGTCAGCGGCCACATTTTAATCATAGTTAACATTGAGTATTTACCGGAATATCAGCCAACATCAGTAGTAACCAAATTAACAGTTAAATATACAGAACATATATATTCAATTGTTGAAATGCACAATGTAGCTGGATAACTTTATTATGTTCCAGATGTATTTAGTTTTAGCAAATCACTGTGAAAATTCAAATAATTTTAAATATGCAATTTAATATGAATTGAATACAATAAAAGTTGGTGTAAAATATATGTAATATAGAAAATATTTTTGAAGAACTTTCCAACTGCGTCAACGATACGTGAAACAAGAGACCTTTCCCGGTCAAGGCTGTTGGAAAGTTCTTCAAAAATATTTTCTTTATATAAATTTCACATATATAATTAATAGCTATAAGTATTTACCTAGCTATAATTATTTACCATACATTATTATTTTAAATGTATTCTAGTACCATAAATTAGTTTCCACTGGCTGCCGAAAGACTCAAGGTCTTGATAACCTGCTGCCAAAAGACTTGAAGTCTTGACAACATGAGTTTCCACAGTTCACAGTACATGTACTATATATATATTTACCATACATTATTATTTTAAATGTTATTCTAGTACCATAAATTAGTTTCCACTGACTGCCTAAAGTCTCAAAGTCTTGACAACATTTTGACAACAATACATAGTTCTGATAGTTGTTTAATTTAGTATGATATAAGTTATTCTGCTACGTGTAATATGTTTCAACAAGCTGTATGCAACTTAGTGTAATGGCATTATTATGGAAAAACTGGAGTAAACAGTACTATAGTTAGGAGTTTAATAATTCCTTTTTTAAATTTTAGGTGAAATCAAGCCATTATAACTTTCCCTCATTATTTGCAGTACTTCCTGTAAAGATGGTCGCCCGAAAGATTTGGTATCCTTGCATTGTTTCCGCAAGGACTTCAAACATACATTCTGCAATGTTTTCCCTACAGCATATATAATCTCCCCAAGAGAAAACACATCACTGTAAATGCTGACCGACTGACCTCTCAAAACTTCAGGGGCTATATGGTGATAGAAAGAGGTATACTTCCTGGCTGATGGCTTTGAAATTGGACAAGCTTTGCCAAAATCAATAACAAAGCCCCCTGAAACACAAGAACATTATTTGTCTTCAGGTCACAGTGCAAAAAACCTTTGCTGTGAATATGTTGAACAGCTTCACTGATATACATACAAACTGAGATCCACTCTTTTGTACTAAGTGGTGATTTGGACCAATAACTTATGAACTGTCATGGATTCCATATTATTACCAATAAATTCCATTACTAATGAATATGGTTTATGTTCAATTTGGATTCCTAGTAAGTGTGGAATACACCGATGTGTCAGGATATTCATGCATTGAGCCTCGTTGAGCCTTTAAATCAGATGTAGGTAATTGCTTTTCAAGAACAATCATTTCAAATCAAAGCGTTTGTATCTCTTTAGAACACATTCTCCATATGTACCTGAACCAATATTCTTAGAAGGACTTTGCTCCAGTGGTACTAATTCACTGGGGCTGATCTGATTTATGGAGGCAATAAACATTTGAGATGCACTTCCAAGTCTATTTATATCCACTCCAACCTAAAATATGTAAATATATATAATAATTTATGCAAAGACACACTAAATAAATATGTAGAATGGATGATCAAATAGAGATCAAATATTTAATCAAATATTTAATAAAAAAGGGATCAAATACTTAATATGCTACATGTAGCTTCTCAAATCTGCAGTATACAATGGCAGGGCTGCTGAGAGCCAAGATAGACCCAGGGGAAGGTGGTGTTATGATCTTTCACGGTCCCTAAGCAGCTTCATTCTATATGTAGGGTTTGCATGATGGTTATAATTTTGGGGCCCGGGGGTTAGCCGGGGAAACTGCCCCAGGGCCCCTCTCGGCAGGGCTGGTATGAATATACAAATTAATTTATCATATAAATTGCTAAAAAAAATTCGTTATACATTATACATGAACACTTGCGCAAATCAGTCATAAGTTTTTCATGTGAAATTGTGAATACAGAATGCAGGTCATATACTGTGTATTAAGAATTTGTACTCTAAATTGAACACCCTTATGCCTTCAATGGTTTTGTTATAAAACCATTAATCAAACTTTACCTTTCTAACATGATTTTCGATTGGTATTTTTCGCCTGAGTTCTTTTGCTTTGTTGCACGATTTCTTCCATGAAGCATAATATTTTTCAGAAATTGTTTTCAGCTCTTTGATGGCATCGCTGATCGTGCGTGATATCACACCAGCAGCAGCCGCGCATTTATCAAAAGCACGCCGTTGTCTTCGACGCTTTTTCCTTGAGCTTCTCATTTTCCTCTTCTTCTCTGTCTCCATCGTTTTCAAGATTGGCTTGCCCATCTGATGGTGGTTGCAGCAGTTCAATTGAAACAGTGAATTTAAGAATTGCAAAAGAAAATTGCGCGCAACATGCTGCGCAAGCATATCGATTTTACCGCCGAGTTTAACTTTATTTGACTTTGGACTTCTTATTTGGAAAACCCTTGTTTCTAATAACCAAACTGATATGCGTCATTCTTGTTTTTTTCATAAAGCTACTGCCATTGATCTACACGGTTAGGGCTTTCTTCGTTTAAGGTTTACTTTTAAAGTTGGGCAACATTTTAACCATAAGAATAGTTTTAGTTGCGTTGTTCATTCGGCGTAAAATTACGTCATATCAGTGTGGAAGATGGAAAGTAGCAATATTAATGAGCTTTGCCAAAATTGTTCGCTCTCTTGTTTCATCAGCAAATTGTTCAAACGCCTCGAGGCCGGTATAGTATTAACATCGACAATTTATGGTGATGAAACAATATACCCAGACTTAAAAGTACGAATGAATAGTTACTATATGCAACAGAAAAACACTGTCCTTTCAGGCATCATTTGGACTTATAAATCTAAGTGACTTAGATTTATAACTTATACATTTTAGTTATGCAATGCTTATCGCACTTAATATCCGGAATTGCGGATTACTGTCAACTTGTGGCAAACAACAGACAACGAAATTGTCGCGCGCACTGAACCACTGTTCTTTGGCAATATTAATATTACTGTTCTCAATCAACTCGACTTCGACTGTGAACGAAATGTTTCTATATTCATAAATGATGTAGGTACGGTATGGTTTATTAAAGTACATCTATAACAAACAAACGCTTGATTTTATTATGTTCCAAAATTCCTTTTGTTTCACTCAAAGTACTGCAGTCCGAGAACTGAGACTTAAATTGTATTTTTTTATTTTGTAATCAACCGTGTTGCCTGAATTTTGCCCTGCTTAATGTTCACCAAATTGTTTGTTGGTGGGGTTCTGTTTACGGGCTCAATAACAATGGCGGAATTAACAAGCTGATCGCGTGGAAAAACGCGTTCGCTTTGGAGCCAGCCATTCCATGTTAATATTTCTAATACACAGCGTTAGTGTTTAGTACGAACCAAACAGTATGTAAAATAGTCTTGCCCCTGCTCCGAACAAGCTTTGTTTGTAAATAATGATTTATATGGTTACCCTACCTCCTGTCCAGTTTTATGCTCGAAATAGCACCAACGCGTAAACATCCAGCCTAGCTTTTTAGAAATCCTTTCCCGAAACCAAAAATTACAAAATGAAAATTCCTAATTTTAATTATTGCCCTAGCATGAGGGCCTGTAAACAATACTTTATCCAATATTCTTACATGATACATTAATATTCACAATCCGTAATCCTATGGAATTCAGAGATATTCTGTCGTGTGATTACTAAGGGGGTTTTATTCAGACGTATTCAGGGTAAGAATTTCCCCATCTTTAGGGGATATTCACACCTGAATACTTTAGAATAGCAGTGATTACTACCAATATTCCGATACATATTCAATAGTATACTAATCTGAATACGCGTCTTTTCATGCAGTGAGTTAAAATATCAAAAAAGCATTTTGATAATGAATTTGAAAGCTATATAAAGAGTAAAATATGATATTTCAAATCACAGCAATATGATTGAAACAATTTTAAGAGTTGTTCTTTATTTTCAATATTTTAACAATAAAGGGTTGTGATTTATGGTACCAGTAATGGAAATTATATTGTAACATTAATAGATAAAGTGCATTTTGATATATCTATGTTGCAAATACATGTATATTTTAATTCTTGTGGGGAATTATGTAAATAATTTTAATGAATTAAATATTTGAAATAAACAGTTAAAATATCAAAAAAGCATTTTGATAATGAATTTGAAAGCTATATAAAGAGTAAAATATGACATTTCAAATCACAGCAATATGATTGAAACAATTTTAAGAGTTGTTTTTTATTTTCAATATTTTAACCAAGGAGAAATTGGATATGGTTTTTTGGTTATGTGGATTATTTGATTATTATCGTGGAAAATATGTCTGATGTCCCATTATGGATCGTGAAAAAACTCAACCCCACGAAGATAGCTCTACAGTTTATATGAAAAAAATCAAGGGAACCAGTGGAATGGAATTCTATTTTATTCTAGAAGATCGTTTCTCTTATATGATACCGAATTTAAAAGCAAGTAAAAGAAAATATTCCTTGAAGAGAACACTCCTAAAACGTACTATACTAGTTGAATCAGACGAGTTATGCTGTAGTTTTTTTTCATTCCCCGATTGTTTTAAGGGATTATTTATTTTATTACCAATTGAAAACCACTCAGATTTATTTCAATTCTTACACCCCAATGATAAGTATCATTATACATAATTTGTACAAAATCTAACCCTTGAAATGCTTATCTTATACTATGGGTTTTCGTCAGAAATATGATTTTGCTCTTTTTTAATATTTATTTGTTAATGGTAGCACCTAGTATTTTCAATTCTTATGCTTATTGTGGTTCAATTAAAATCTTATTATGTTCACTTCATTTTTATATTTGATTGTCGTGAACATAACCCTATAGGAAGCTTATTCAATAGACAAAAAAAGGTGTTTCTGAAAACATATTAGATATGTATTTTTGGATTTTATACATTATATAAAAAAGGCTAAAGTAGCCTTTGATAAATGTCGGTATAAAAAATGTAAGAGTAAAAGTTATTTTTTTGAGTTTGATCCTTTGAAATTAAGTATTTTAAACAAAAGTAATTATGATTTAAATGAAAATCACACCCCAGTATTACATTCTGTTGATGTTACGCGAGATTATGGGGGAATTATAGGAGAATTTAACTGTAAAGAGAAAATATTTGCACCTGTAATAATGCTTGATGAAGAAGTAATAGATTTATTTTGTATGATAAAAATTATATAAAAACAACATTGAATTATAATTTGGCTTCATGCAATCCTATGTATGAAATGACTGAGTCGAATGTCAATTGGGATATTTTTTATAAAAACAAAAGTGTATGTAAAAAAAAATGGAATTAAAAGACTATAAAATTTAAAGTGTTTGCGTATGATGTTATACGAATGGAAGAAGACGAAGAAAATGAAAAAGAGTTTTGGATGAAATGTGGGAGATTTTGTTTTGCCCTTCGAAAATTTTATATGGAAAAAAAGGAAAAATGGAGGGTAGAAATAAGCACTGTCTCTACAGTGATTCATCATTTACCCTTCACTTGGGAACAGATTCATAGATGGTGGAACTTTATGCGAAACAACAGCATGACTATTTCTATAAAATGCAATCGTATACAGATTTGTCTGCAAAAATAATTGCACAAAAAAAAATCAACGGTAATGCTATTCTCGCAAAAGTATACCCTACAAATAAAAGATGTGACAAGTATACATATAATA
The DNA here is from genome assembly GCA_035772405.1 of Chrysogorgia sp. JL179-B06. Lineage (NCBI taxonomy): Eukaryota > Metazoa > Cnidaria > Anthozoa > Scleralcyonacea > Chrysogorgiidae > Chrysogorgia > Chrysogorgia sp. JL179-B06. The sequence continues at coordinate 301,312 of JAYKKM010000132.1, read as the reverse complement.
GCGCTGTTGAAGTGAAAAGTGATCATATTCCTTCATTGTTGAATGTTCTTAATAAGATTAACATTCAAGAGAAATCGGGTCAAATATTTTTTGAAGTGGTAAGATTTGATAATTGGAAAAAGCAATTTGGTTGTTCGTACAGACGCGTGGGATGGTTTGGAAATTTGTTATCAGCATCAAGATAACGAATTACCTGATGATGCAATGGAATGTGACGATGATCCAATACCAACAACCAGCAACAACAACGCAACGTCACTTGACGTCGTATGGTCTGATGACTGGGGTAGTTTTCATATATTAAAAAGAAAGATTCCTTGGATGAATATATTATTGCCCTAAGAAAGTATAATATGCTACAGTCCATAGATCCCCGCCTACCACAGTCAAAAAAGAGTATTGAAGAAAAATAGATCCCTTATTACACTCAAATTTGACGACGACGTTGATGACGACGACAACGATGTTCAAGCCGAAAAGATTAAGAAAATAAAAGTAGAAAGTGATGATAGTCCGGGAGCAAATGTCATTAAATAAAGTCCCGTGGGAATTTTGTGCTGAAATCACGCCACTGCTCTAGATGTGTTAAGGTGACCCTAAACAACGTGAAAAGTTTTGGTGGCAACTTTACAACTTGCTCAGACTGGATTTATGGGAGGTCAAAAGTGTGATGTATATAATATATCATGGAAACGAGGCTGAAACATAAAATCGTCTATAACTCTTCAAAACGTGTGCCAAAACGTACCATAGTCACTCAGAAACTGCTCCTCAACACCTCAAATACTAATATAAAGTATTTTAGGTATTAGCGTGGTCACATGACCAAGTTAGCATGAAAACGAGTCTCGTAGGCAAAGAGCTTGTTAACGTGTTTTGAACAACGCAAAAATGTTATAGTTGCAGGCCAATGCTGTTTGCTGTAGTCCACAATGTTTACACAGTACGTGGTGTCACTTTATTTGAGGCTAAAACGTATAAACATAAAGTTATGCAATAATTATGCAGATGATGTCATTTATAGCATACTGCAACCATACCAAACCTACAGTAGATGTAACAATATGCTCTATTTCGAACCAAATATAAATTACTATATAATTTTAAAAATCTTGTGTATATCAGAGCTGTTTCAGAGCTGGAGAGTCTGTGCTGCATAGCCATTATTTGTTATCAGAATAGAAAAGGCGTCCCCCGTATTTACTTGCAGATGATGTAGTTTTGTATATGGGATGCTGAATTTCTTCAAAAGGCAACAATTAATTTTGAATTGTGTATCATTCGTCAGACGGAAAAGGAAGAGGAGATTGTCGAAAAACCCAATGTGCAATGAGAAACTCTTTAACGCAATAAGGAATTAACGATCTCCATACAATACATTAAATACAGTGTGATAAAGAAAGCATGCAGAGAGAGGTACAAAAGAGAGCTAGTTTGGCTAAAGGAATCGAGACGAAAATCGGGTGATTTATCAGAATTGAAGCATCCACTAATTCGTTCGAAAATATATCCTTACAACAGGGATGTGTGCTTTTTCTGTGACGGCAAAGCAGGATACCGACAGCCTTTGCACATGCAGGTCAGTTCGTCTTCTGTAGGTAATAATCTGGATACAGCTCTGAAGCAGCTGGGAGATGAGAAACTCCTTGTCAAACTCTGTACTGCAATTGACAGCAGACAAAATACGTCACAAGCGTCCTTTGCAAACCTGCTGCCACAACAAGTGATCAAAATGCAAGTGAAATAGCAGCCAAGATAGAGTTCCTGACAATGACGTACGAGGCCAGGTGGTACTGAAGAGTGGAAAGATAATGAATATTTCTCAGCTACATGCTGCATATGAGAATATTTCCCAGAAAAATAATGTATGAGCGAAGGTGTGCAGCCGGAAGGCCATAAAGAACTTATCCAGAAGATATTGGAATTATCCAGAAGATATGGAACATATTGGAAGATGTGGAGTTCCACAAGCCAAAATGATTGGACGAGTCCGAATGGGTAAGCGTCAAAGAATCGAAAGACACTCCATTCAGGTATCTGAAACTGTTAATGAAAACTGTGCAAGTAACCTGAAGACCTTGTATGATGCTGCTTTAATCGTTAGCAAGTCCATCAATAAGTGTAAAAAGTGGGTTTGCACTAGCTGGATCGCTAAACACATGGGTTATACTTGTAACAAGTTCACAATTTCCCTGCTTCTCATTGCTTGATGAATGGCCAAGGTGCACTGCTAGCTGCTGTGGTATCTCATGGGTAGAGTTTATCATGTCATTGAGACTTGTTTTTTAGTTAACGTTCAGATAAACACGTTGATACTGTACTCTGAGCTAGATGCTCACCCGTTTATGTACCTTTGGTGCAATTTTCTTAAAAAGAGAGGGTGGAATTAGGACCTTGGGTTTGTGATGTCTGTTGAGTATAATCGTCTTCTAAGAGTAGAATCGCTAGTGGCGCACATGTTCTTCAATGCATGGAAAAGGACGGAGGATGGACCTCCGACAGATATTGTGAAAGAAAAACAACTTTTCTTCACTTTCGATAATTTGACTTCGCTGAAGATAGGCTCACGACATGAAGCTCTCTACCTGTAGCACTTCTGATCCAGATGACGTAAAGTCAGATTTAAGTAAGTAGTATTGTATATTTATCCGTACAACGGTTTAGAGTTCAGTTGTCCTGTAAATTAATTATTTATATACTTTTCTATAACCTATAAGAATCTACGGAGCTGAGTCGTTAGGTATGGCAACCTCCAGTGTCTCTTACAGGCTCGCAAGCATTGGAAAGTTCGTCTGTCAGCTGTATTTGCCTAAAACAAGCATCACAACCGTTAAGGAGCTGAGGTGGTTCCTCTTCAGAAAGAAACAAGCCCGATCAAACAGGCTACCGCCAACACAGGCTGCATTTTATCAGGCTATCCTACGAGCGCATTATCAAATGATGGTGTAGAATAACGACGCGATACCGAATCCAGAGCTGTTCGCATAACAGAATTATGGATAGCAGAGGGATAAATATGAATGGATGCCTGTTATGACACCACGTAACACCTTAATCTTACACAACTTGTAAAATGCGGATGATCAAAGGAACGATGTTCTATACTAACTGTTGCTAGTGCCGCAAAGCTGCACTTCGTCGCACAGACCTCTGCAGCTTCTCCAACACTGGAGAGTGCGAAAATGTGCACAAGGATGAAAATGTACTGGCATATGAGGGAGCGAGACAGTATAATCGAGTGCAAATATGTGAAGTCACACTGAAGATAAAGCGCAATGTAGGGCATTTTGTTTATAGTTATAGCGAGATGATGATGTTAGTCTCCATGCAATACTGTCAAAGGATTACTTTTAAGTCCTGATTAATTAATCATGATTACAAGTCCTGCAAGGCTAGGCCCTAGATATTTTTACGTTGCATTTCTTCACTGAACGAAGACGTGAGACTCTTTATAGCTTGCACACTTTTTTAAACGTCTAAACGCATTCATCACTGCTCGATCGTTTTAACATTTTTTGTGGATCTTGTTCCGTTACGTTACTGCATTCTTATTGCCTCAGCCTCGTGTTCATACTACTGTAACTTAATCACATGACATTGCATATACTATATAAACTATAGATATTGTATAAACATGATCAACTTCAGCAACAGTATTGGCTGTTCTAAACACGTTAATAGGCTCTGTTTCCCATTTTATGTATAAGACTCGTTTTCATGCTAACTCGGCCACGTGATCACGCACACCCTAAAACACTATACATTAGTATTTGAGGTATTGAGGAGTAGTTTTTGAGTGATTATGGTGCGTTTTGGTCCACGTTTGGATGAGTTATAGACGATTTTATGTAACAGCCTCGTTTCGATGCTAGATTATAGACGTCACACTTTTGACCCCTCGTTAATCCAGTCTGAGCAAGTTGTAAAGTTGCTACCAAAACGTTTTACGTTCTTTAGGGTCACCTTAACACATCTAGACCAGTGGCGTACTTTCAGCACAAAATTCCCACGGGAGTACACGTGCTCCCTGACTATGATGAGGTTTGTTTACCAACCCAACAATACTTTCAGAATTTTTTTGTTATCGTTTTAAATGTTGTAAAAATATACAAGATACATTATGTTTATATGGTAATACTATAAATAAAGAGTTAGCATGTAAAAATATAGAAGTAGATTGTATGGGGATATTGCGTGATAAAGAACTCGTTGATGAACTTGAAGAATATTATAGTTATTTTATTTTTTTATTTTAGAAATGAATAAAAAAGAAAAAACTAAATTTTCTGCTGACTTTATTGAAAAAGCTTCAAGATTATTAAAAGGAGAGACATTAACTGATACTGATTATTCTAATTATAGATTACATAGTAGTATTAAAAAAAATATAGACGTTTGAAATATTCTGTTAATAAAAATAATAAACAATGGGAAATTGATTTAGCTAAAAATAAAGATTTAGCCCGATATAATAATCAATATCGTTATTGGTTGGTGTGTATTGATATTTTTTCAAGATTTTGTTGGGTAAAATTAATAAAAAAGAAAACGTCTAATAATGTTAAAAATAAATTTGAAAGTATTCTTATTGAAGAAGGAATAGCTCCTCTTAAAATTCAAAGTGATGAAGGAACATAATTTCAAAATATACGTACGAAATTAAATAAAAAGTATAATTTTGAAATATTTCATACGTATAATAGAGAAATAAAAGCATCCCATGTGGAACGTGTAATTGTAACTTTAAAAACAATGGTTCGTCGTGTTTTAACAATGACTGGAGAATTTGAATATATTCAGTATTTACCCCTCATTGTTAATCGTTATAATTCCCCACATAAAGTATTAGCTGGTTCAACACCTTTTGAAATTTATCGTGAAGAAAAAAAGGAAAAATACGTAAGTAAAAAATAAAATAATACGTGATCATTTAAATTATCCTATTCCTACTCAAGATCTGATACAAGAAGGAAATTGTGTTCGTATTGTACGATGGACTAATGAGATATTTTTATTAAAAAGTATTTATCACTGACCATGATTCATATCAATTAGAAGACGAACAACGTGAAGAAATTAAAGGAATTTTTTATCGTGCTGAATTACAAGTTTTTAAAAAAATTGAATTTCCACATTGCTAGTAATTCAAAATCAACAGTACTTCAAAATAATTTGATTAATGATTTTGAAATTAAAATTGCACAACCTATTGATGCTTTGAACAATGAATGTTTTTTAGAAGTTTTACAAGTTTGTTATCCCCAAACAACTAAAAATATTGTGGGTGAAGAATGTTTTTTTTCCATTTATCATAGCCTATAATAATTTTATACCTGAATAATTTAATAATACGGTATACGCAAATTGTGAGTTCGTTTTTACATCGGATAAATGTATTATGCCCGACGGAATTTATGATTTATCTTCATTAATTATTTTTCTAAATAATATCTTAGAAGGATTTGAATTTTTTTTACAATCGGATCAAATGCGAAAGTAATTATTAATGTTAATGTTGAGATTGAGTATTGGGTATATGAAACCTCTGGTAAATCAGCTAATGGGAAGCAGTTGAACGAATTTCGATTATCTAACAAGACTACGTTAGAAAAAAAAGGTATTGAATATGCTTATTTTAATCGAAAGATTAATATATTATTTTCACAAAAATTAGCTTTTATGCTGGGTTTAAAAATGAAAAAGAACTTGAAATCGTCCCCTCTTGTTTGAAATACAAAAAGATAACCCTACACCCCATACCCTTTATTCTAAACATTTTGATTACTTATCCGATGTATCCAATGGATTAAAGAAAATGTTTATATATTGTGATGAAATAGAACTAGCGTTAGTTTGTGATAGTTGTGCTGAATTGTTAGCAACAGTTTCCATTTAATGGAATCAACATGGTGGTGGGGAATGGACAATTAGTTTGTTATAGCCCACCAAAATCATTGAGAAAATTTAAAAAAGAAATTATATGAGAAATTCATATTAAAGTTAAAGATCTACAGGAAAATTAGATTATTTTGATTCAGGAACGCTTAGTATTGATTGTTTAATACAAGAACAAAATGGGGAAATGATAATTAAAAAATATAAATTATTTTATCCTTTTTCTCTTTACATTTTAGTAAATAGTGGGAAAAATTTGTTATGGAATTTAAATTCGATTGAATATAAAAATATAAAAAATTAATTACGAATTACTTGTGCAAAAAAAATGGATTTCAGTTTCTTCAGTTTCAAATAAATAATGGAGCAATTTCAGTTTATTCATCTGCTATTCTTCCTAATTCAACACAACGTTTTTTATATACTATAAAATAATTATTTTATATTAACGAAAAAAATCCTTATTCATCATTAAATGATGAAAAAAAAATGTCCCTATTTTTTATTTATGAGCGATCAAGAGGCTAAACAATCACTACAGTTCTTTATGAACTATGGGAATAACGTAACGTTAAAAGGTGAAGAAAATAAGTTATATATAAATTTATTTGAAGAAAAAAATGACTGAAAAAAAAAACTATCCGAAGAAGATTATACTGAATTGTTAAATGGTAGAAATCGTGGAAAAATTATTCATCATCATATTTTTTTGTGAAAAGAAAAAATAAAGAAAATCCAACTAAGAAAGAAATTTTATTAAATGGTGGTGTAGGATTACCCCCAACTTTAAGTTTAGATACTTATTATACAAGTTATAATAAAAAAAAATTAAAAAAATAGATCCAAATGTAATAAGTTTTTTACAAAATAGATAAACTGTGAAAAAAAGTATAAATAAAAAATGGTAAATAAAAAAATCATTCGTCTTTTTTTAGTGCTGTGGATATTATTATTTTTATTGTTGTGGATCTCAGGTGCATTAATGCCTGGGTCACTTACAAAATTGAAGCAAAAACGAACACAAATTAATTAAAAATTGTGCATTCGTAGTTTGGGAGGGATACTTTCGTCCATAAGTCAAATGCATCAAACAAGTTCATAGCAATAATTAGTTGTTTCCATGACAACGTGTCACGTGACTAGTAGTCAAATATGGCGTCGAGAAATGTACGATATTTTCACAGCCATTGGAGCAGCAGAAAATTACTTTAAAAGAACATGAATGAGACATTTATAGAAAGTCCTGCTCATATTTTACTTGATGCCGTGCTCGGAGGATGTCTTCACAAATGTTTTGTCCTATATTTTTCTTCTTTGTTTTAAGTACTGCCAAAATGCACACTTATTTGCTACTTTAATTGTCTTTACCCCATATTTTACATCATTCGAGCTCGTGGCTAACAAGTTTGGATAGTTATCTACTCATTTGCGCAATTTTTTTCAAAGTTGCTAAAGGAAATCACTTACTGCGAAGCTAACGAACATTTTTGACGATTGTTTACAAATTTCCGCCATCTTTGTCGAATATGTCTGGGTCCAGTCTCCTCGGCCGTGTTAAATCGGAGAAAATAAGACAAAAATCATTAAAATATTATAATTGCAACAAGTGAATTTTAGGATTTTTTTGGTAGTTCATACCTTTGCAATAGGATATTACTCGAGCAGTTATAAGCGCAAAACCATCGATAAAATAGCGCATTTCAAAAAGCGCTCGGGAGGGTAGGATTGGCATCGTCCCACGCTAATCTTTAAACACAAAACATACGAGACCTTGGGAACCTTCCCTCCCAAGCGGCTGAAATTCAACTTTGGAACATCAATATATATTTTCTATGGCGACATTTTTTACGCTTGAGCCAGTTCAGGTCAAAGCAATTGCTTAAGCTAGGGGTTTCCACAAGTTGCTCGAAATTCTGATAATAGTTGCTCAAAAAAAGAAGAAAAGTTGCCTAAAAGTTGCCCATTTTTCTCAAAAAGTTGCTAGTTTTCAAGAAAGTTGCTCAAAAGTTGCTACTTTAATTGCGCTGCCAAGTGCTGCTATTTTGAGCAAGAGTCGATACATACCTGGTGATGATGTTTAGAGTAATCATATAAATATGTGTCTTTATAAAAAAATGCAATGCACTTGTCTGTACATAATATAATGTGTCTTGATGAAACAATTTTTTAATATATTACTTCATAGTTCATATAATATAGTATATAGTTCTATGTAATCGAATATAAAACCCGGCGTAATGTCAAAACTTAAAACAATTATGATAATGTCAAATACCAACTTTTGTGTAAATATGTCGGCCATTTTGAATTTTGAGAAGCCAAAAGTGCAAATAACTCCGGTATTAATTCCCCTCGCGGCTAAAATTATCGAGTATTAAATACCGATAAAGAGATATTGAGATTGACTGGACTTGGGTCTTGGAGAGCTAAAATTGTTTATTATTATCCTAATATGGTCTACCATATTTCAACACAAAATGAAAGTAAACGTTGTGAAAAACTCAAAATCGCTAAACAAATGTCAAATTTAGGAAAAGTTGCTCGAAGTTACAAAAGTTGCCGGTTAAAAAAAAGTTGCTCATGGAACGAAAAGTTGCCAAAAAGTTGCCGAGCAACTTGTGGAAACCCCTAGCTTAAGCAGTTGTACGTATTGTCATAACAACCAGCCGACTTTAGTCTGGTTAGATTTAAAATTGTAGACCACATTGCGAAATATATAGACCCCGCAATAAACAGTTTGCGAAAGGACTCGTTTAGCGAATCGAGCGCATCACTAAACGCGTGATAACGAACGATATTCCATTAGTTTAAGCATATAACTTCCCAAACTGAATTTGCGTGATTATTAATAAAATGTCTGGTTTTAAAGTGTTCTGGCTTATGTCACATATAATCGAGTCTCGGATTACGCGCGCATAGTTAAAATATATTCTAAAGTAAATTTAAAAAATTATAAAATTATAAAGCTGGCCTACTTTTAATGGCTGTACTGTATGAACCAGAAATATATTTTACTTAATACTTATGCCCAAACCATAATATTTGGAAAATACACTCATAAAGACATCAGATCAATGTAAAAAATTCACTTTATTTTGTCACTTCAACATACACAATATTATATAAAACTTAATAAGGTGAGGTTTATAAGCTCTTGAATGAGAAGAACTATACAAGTTCAGTAGAAACCAATCTGCATGACTGACATCAATTGGGAACAGTTTTATTACAGGTGTTTTTCACACTTGTTGCGAGTCCAGGCCAAAAGCATGTCATCCCTGTTGTAATGGCTTTCTTAAATATTACATGAAAACACTGACCATATTTATTGTGCCTTGTACCTGCAGAAAAAACAGAAAAAGTCAACAGTTGCTATACAATTATACAATTTTACTGTGTACTTAAGCCATATCTTCCAGTAACTAGTTCAAGCTTTACTGTGTAATTATACAGTATAAAGCCATAGTTATATATTATATATATATATACATGTATATTATATAACATATAATATACATGTATATATATATACATGTATATTATATAACTAAGTGATCAAAATATTAATGTCTTAGGGAGGTACTGTAGATTTAAAGACCAATTGTGCAGGTCGACACGAATAGACATGAATAGGCACTGGGTTTATATGTATAATAGGCTGGAGTAAACAACAAATATATCGACCTCTATTCTACTGACAGACAACAGTTAAATTAATATGTAATTTTATGAAGAAACGTTTGAAATTCTGCGTGAAGACCGTACAAACGTTTGTCTTCACTGTTCTGGTTATTTTTATATTATCGAAGCAAAATATACACTATAACGATATAATATAAATTCAATAATACAAGGACAAAGAAATATATACTATAACCAGATAAATATATATTGCGTACCGTGGCGCATTGACGAATTCCTTCAAATAATTCGCCGTTTTCGACTTTATTGTACAGTAAAGCAGGTCGTTAACAAACCACGATCACCTCCAAGTAAATATACCAGAGAAATATACAGCTTGAACCTTCTTGCAGCTCGATCCGAGGCTCGATCAACTCCAATTCGATTGATCGCAAAAAATGTCGCAACGTGCCAAATACGGCGGTTGGCCGCGCAATTGAATACTGGTACGAGAAAAAGTTTGACCCAGGCATTAACTCACCTGAGATATTGTTTTTTAAAAAAAATAAAATAAATGACGCGTAAAAAATATATAAAAAAGAAATAAGTTAGCGTAGAACAAAAATACAAAAAGGAGGTTTTGGAGGGCGCTGGCACTGGGTATGCTTCTTGTGTTCTATCCTCAAGTATTGTGAACGGTTTCAAATATTCTTAAAATTTACGTTTAAAAAAAAAAGGTAATAAATTGAAGAAATAGAAAAAATGACATATTATTTAGTAAACCTTTACAATTTTTTACTTCATCACCCTATAATGATACGTTTACTAAATGTCGTGAAACTGAAATTATTGCGACTCCTGTCAACAATCAATCGTCAGTATACACGTTTACAAGGCATGCGAATGCCGTTGGATTAATGAAAACAAGTGATGCTAAAATAATGGCTACAGTATCAATTAGAAATGCAGTTGGACTTATAGCACCTACAGACTCAGGGTTTACGATGATTACATTATCCCTTTACAATGTGGAAAACAAAATAATTAAAAATAAATGAAAATTTAATTACACCATCAGATAATTTTGCATATTTAGCATCATGGATACAATTTATAATGCATGGAATACCGTCGGGATATAAAGATTCTAGAGAGCTTAATTTAGCATATTTAGATACACCCTAACATATGAGCAGTATCGTTGGTTTCACTGATGATGCTAATGTCGTAAATGCAGGAGGGAGACAAAAAGTGATTGCATTTCAAAATCAATCACAGCATTTGATAGATGATATTGATTGTTCATTATTTAGTGAAAGTGGTGCTGAAGTATATATTCCCACAGCGTATAAAGTTGAATTACCTTTAACGCGTACATTAAATGCAATTGTAACGATGAGTGCTAATCATGCTAATATGCCTGTTGCTGATACTATAATTACCCTAGACGATTTTAAAATACAAATTCCTGTATTAAAACCAAAACAACAATTATCAGCTGCAATTAATACAGAAATGATAACACATAATTAAGAAACATTATATTATACAACCAATTATCGTTGTATTACTGAATCATTAGCTGCAGGACGAAATTCACATCAAGTGATAGACGTGTTTAACGGTAGCGTTCCTACACGTTTATATATTGTATTTTCCCCATTAGCAAATTGGAATGGGGCATATACTCATAATATTGTTGATTTTACCTGGCCTAATTATAATAATGTTGACGTTTCGGTAAATAACGCCATTACTGGCAGAATAGAAAATCATGCTGGAGCTTATTCAAAATTACGAGCAGTATTAAATCGTGACTATTCAGAAATACCCATGTCCTATAATGACTTTATAAACGGATATAGTGTATTAGCATTTGATTTAGCAGATAATAGAGACTCTCATCTTTCAGTATTACCTATAAAACCGTCAGGAAATGTTAATGTTGATTTTCATTTTTCTCAAAATACAATTGCAGGTGCGTTAATTTTTATTGGTGAATTTCGAAATGAAGTTAAAATAGGATTAAATACCCCTGCAAGATTATTACACAGCATTTGGTTATCAACATTTGTAACAAAGGGATGTACAACAAATTATGAAGAAAACAAAATCCATTACAACAAAGAATAGAATAAAAAAAACAAAAATAAAAAAAAAGTTATTAACAAAATACCCCTAAATCGTGAACATATTCTTAATTTCCACCATTTTCAGTTTACGCATAAAAAAAATGAATGAAGAAACAAATGATGATTTAAAAAAAGAAGAGGAAAAAAAAGACGATGAAAAAATGATAAAGATGATGATGAAGATGATGGTGCAAATGATGTTGATGTTGTTAACGATGATGTTAGTGATGAAATGGATAGTGAAAGTTCAATAACTTCTTCATCAAGTTGCGAAGATGATTTAAAATTTTTAGAAACATTAGTTAAATTAAATAAAATAAAGAAAAAAACCTTTGAAAAAAAAGGAATTTTTACTATCGTTAAAAAAATATCTTAAAGCAGATATTGATAAAAAAAATACTTTGTTAGATTCTCAATTAATTAATAAATTACAATACATTGCTAACAATATTTTAAATAAAAAAATTTCTATCCAACTTTCTAGTGATAATAAATATATTTTGAATAAGTTTTCTAAGTTTTTTTTCTAACAAAATAAAAGAAAAAGACTAAAAATATTATTATCTAAGGATTTTCGTATAATCAACATATATCAAAAAGCATACAAATTACTTAACCAACAAATTAAAAAAATATGACCGCAGTAAATAAAATGCAATTAATTAATCCAGTAGTATAGAGAGTGGCGGTACGAGCTCAGTCAACGTCAACCGTAATATAAACACCAAAACATCGCCAAATTTGTGTCGAGCCACAACTTAGCGATGTTTTGGTGTTTATGTTTTACAATCGACGTTGACTAACTCGCACCACCACTCTCTATACTACTATGGCAATCATTAGTCATTCTAAACACCCCTCCCATGTTTTCTACTCAATTGATAAGAAATACTAAAATAACTGTTTTCGCTAAATTTAAAGCTAGAATGTGTCGTTTCATCATTTTCACGTCTTTAAAAAGTGGAGAATGTCGTTTCAACATTTTCGCGTATTTAAAAAAGGCATAGTGTGCCACTTCAACGTTTTCACACATTTAAAAAAGTAGAAGGTGTCATTTCAACATTTTTACATTTTTGTTCAACAAACTACGACCGACGCTGTCTCAATTCACGCGCGAAAAAAACCACTAGATTTTGATTCTAGTGGTGATGTTTATCCAAATGGATAGCGAAATGGTGCTCTTTTGATCGGCTAACAACGTTAGCTAACAAATAGCCAACTACTCTACAAATTAGTCCGTTTGCTCACTACTCTTAGTGTTTACCACCTCGCTCCTAAAATGGTGATCGTACACATGTTTCGACGTTATAATTCCTCCAGACAACAAGCCTAAGAAAGGCACGTATGGTGTCACAACCGCGACAATGCTCTCGACGTCTTTCTTTAGTAACGGATCTTTTTGTAGTTCGTCATTTAGTTCGTCAGGATTCTCTATAGCGTTCAACCCATCTAGTAAGCTAGCGAATTTGCTGATTAGCAAGTCGGTGAGAAAAGCGTTTGCGATCTCCATTCTCTTCAACTCGTGTTGGCGCCATATCTTATCAATAACTTTTGCGGACGCTTTTTTAATGTATGCTTCGGACTGACTCACCACGCCGTCACCGGACAGTCTAATAAGTTCGGATCTCCTAACGTCAATGTCATCTTCCACAGTCGAAGTGTCAGCGGTCTCCTCAACTAATTCCTCAATCGTAGGATTTTCCTCACTTTTGCGTTTCACCATCGCGTTATTACTTATACCCATATTTTATTGCGGAATAACAACTTCGTGACTGTATGGATAGCGCAGTGAGATTTCGAGTCTAGCGTACTTATTATTTTTTAATGCGGTCACAATCGCCAACGATTTTTCTCTGCTAATGTTTCCAAGGTAATCGTCGATAACGACCTTCATATCACTCCTACTTGGGCAGTAGAAGCAAACGAGCTTACTAATATTTTCTCTGTACGGTTTTGCGATCGACGTCAGTTGTTGTGTGATGACAATAACGCTCAACATAAAATGTCGCGCACTAAAAGCCAAGTTGACCAATTGACTAGTCCTATTCTTAACATCTTGAGAGCTCGCACAGTCGTCCAACACAATCAGAGTGTTAGTGCCTTTAAAAACATTTGTTACACACTTGAGAACAGCGTCGACACTGTCCTGTGTGCAGTCTATCGCTAGCACGTCGGGGTCGCGTATGTATCTCCAATCTTGATATGCTTTGTTCCACTCGAAAGTAGGGCAAATCAACACAATGTAGTCAAATTTACTAAAGTACTCAGATTCCAATGTTTCCAGCAAATAATGCGTCTTACCACAGGCTGTCATACCAACAATTAACATATTAAACGGAGTCTCCATTAACCCACGTTTGATTTAATACTGGATTGATTGCAACCCATTATTCATAAAGTTGACCAACCCATCACTTATCACAAACACCCTGCACATAACATTCGCAGTCGTCGCTTTTTTAGTGATCTCAAGAAGCACGCCAGATTGTGTGTTCACAATTTTCTTGCCAGTGGCGACGTTGTAATTATCTTGAACGCTCCTCAAGTCAATGACCAACGCAAAGCCATCTTTGTAGAATTTCTGTATGGTCATAAACTGAGCGTGTTCTTCACCCAACCCAAACAATCGTTTCGCTTCTGCATAGAACTTCGACTTTGGGATGCCTTGTGAGTACACGCTATTCGGCACACCTTCGATTGTGACTCTAACACTCTCAATATTTGGATAAAGAAACTCCTCACTGTCTGTTCGCACCTTATTCGTGAATAGCAACACAATTGCCTTCATGCTTTTTCTTGGAAGATTAATGTTTTCATTCACGATGGTTGTGCCTTTGTCCCATTCGGTGGTTTTCATCAACGTGACGTGCTCATATGACAAACTACGACCACTTGCATAGCCCGACGCTATTTCGTCAGCAAGCTCCTGGTTATCGATCGTTTCGTACTCAAGCTCGAGGTTCTCCAGAGTGTATCCGCCCACAGCGCTACCGGATTGCGCCACCATGATGTCTGTGGCCTTAGGAAGTGTGATCACATACTGCAAGTTGTTGTTCATGCTAAAAGGAGCGTACAATCCATGGTCGTTCATGATCTTGCCGAGCTTTATTCGCTGTTTCGTTCCAATCACACCAAACATCAACGCGTCACTAACTTTAGCGACGTTCCCACTCGCCGCGCCACTGTCGTCCTTAGAAATTAACTTTCTCAAGTTCTCACCACCAATACCATAGTCAATCATTTGGTCTCGCGCAGTGACACTTTCCCAAAGGTCGCGATAAACACCAGTGTAGTTTTCCCCATTGTTGTCGTACACAGTCTCCCCAGCTAGTCTCACAACAAGTTTCTCAACCAACAACTTGCTAACATTATTCAAGAACCAGCTTTTAGCGTTTGCATTCTTAAAGTCGAACACTAAACCTAACGATCCAGGCACCAAACAGCTACTAACCTTGAGCTTAGGTATATCAATGTAAAGTTCCTCGCCAGGACTGACTTTATTAGGGTTCAACGTGATCACATGCTGCGTTCTCACCCCTTTTATGCCGCCCATAGTTGCTCGTCTAAAACCAGGGCTCAACTCTGCTGACGTGACGTTCATATACCTTTACATATGTTTTATCGCTACCGTTTTAGCTTGTAATAATCATAAGCAAACCACGCAAGTACCACCGCGAGTACCCACAGATTTTGAGCCAACCAAGCGAGACCCTTTGCACCCAACGTCAACGCGTTGTAAACTAAATTAGCCAACCCAACAGCCCATGGACCCATCTTCGTTATCGCGTTCTTAACAGCCTGTGCGAATGACCTCGTGGCCATAGCGCCTTTCATAACAGCAGACCTCCCAGCGATAATAATAGTTGTTATAATCCCAGCCACTGAAATTGCTACAGCGCTCAACCCAACCATATTTTCTTTAGCCCATTCCTTAAATTTCTGAAACCTGTCAATGTCGACTTCTTGTTGCGCTCTAACCTCTTCTATTCGCCGCTTTTCTACGACTTCTTCTCTGGCTTGCGTGAGTCCCACTTCTCTCTCAAGCAAACCGTCGTACTCTAGCTGGTCGTCACTCGTAAGACCACTTTGCTTATCTTTTGTATCAAGCTCTGTCATTCTCCTACTCGTTTCATTTATCGCTTCCTGATAATAGTCTGCTTGTATTTGCAATGCGCCATTGTCGCCTATTCTCGACTCACGCAACACACTATCGCTTGGGTTGAGTATACCTCTATGTTCGCGGTTTTCTTTTACTGATAGCCCAGCTATGTTATAGCGCTCCACTTTTGTTTCAATTATTGGGAAGTCATCTGGGATTACTTCTGTTGTGACAGCTGTTGTTTCTGTACTCTCAGGGATTTGACCAACTAACTGTTTGAATTGCTTAATCGCGTTTTTACTACTCGCATCTTTACTGTAGATCAAGCCGTTTTCCACAGGTATTAGAATTCGTTTGGGTTTTCCATATTTACCATCTTTGTTTATCGGTTTGAAAAGAATAGACCCTGAGTCCGTCACATATGATCTGTCGGCTATTTTCCTTGACGCGTCGTCATGACCGAGTCTTTTTTTTTTTGTGTAACTTACGTATTTTCTCACCTATCGCCTTGACTCTTTCTACTTGATTTTTTACCACCTCTTTGTTGACTGCGTTTAGCTTGTCCAATCTTTTGTAAAGATCGTCTGACCTCACTTCAAGAGCCATACTGTAGCTTGTGTCATTAACGTCACCGTACGACTCCTGTTCAACAAACTCTACCGCTGGGACTTCTGTGTTGGTCCCCCTTATTGTCACCGTTTTACCATCGTTGGTGTCGGTGAACGGCGTCTCTTTTTCTTGAACCCCTCTTCTATCCTGTTCGTACTGTAATTTATTCACTCTCTCATACAATTTGTCATGCTCGATACGCACGATGTCTGGCATGTCGTCGCCATCAGCGTACTCATCGTTAATTAAATGATAATCTAGAGAGAGTTTTTCAAGTTCGTCATTTATTTGATCATCGGTGTACCTATCAAGTCTATCGAAGTTCTCCATCTCAATGTCGTCAAAACCTTTTTTAGCCATATTACATTAGCTTACATTTTGAATATCACTCTCTGACTCCCACGAATCACATTTTCTCTCTAGTTTAGATAATTATACGCAAGCCACGCGAATGCCACCGCAAACACCCACAGATTTTGAGCTAGCCAAGCGAGACCCTTCGCGCCTGTCGCCAGCGCGTCGTAAACTAAGTTCGCCAATCCAACAGCCCATGGACCCATCTTCGTTATCGCGTTCTTAACAGCCTGCGCGAATGACCTCGTGGTCATAGCGCCTTTCATAACGTTAGTCCTCCCAGCGATAATAATAGTTGTTATAATCGCAGCTACTGAAATCGCTAAAGCACTCATCCCAACCATATTTTCTCTAGCCCATTTCTTGAACTTCTGAAACCTGTCAATGTCGATCTCTTGTCGCTCTCTAACCTCTTCTATTTCCCGCTGTTCGATAAGCATGTCTCTAGCTTGTGTAAGTCCAATCACTCTTTCAGCTAGATCGACGAGCTCTTCGTTCTCTGCGGCTGTGAGGTCTTTTTCTGCGAGCTCCGCTATTCTTTTGTTCACTTCGTTTATCAAGTTTTGATAACGGTCCGCTCGTACTTGCAATGCGCCAGTGTCGCCTATTCTAGACTCACGCGACACATTCTCACTTGGATTGAGTAGCGCGCTTAACTCACGGTTCTCGACTGGTGTTAGTCCAGGTATGTTGACGTGCTCTGCGTGTGTGGTGTCTAACAATGGCACACTCCTCACGACGTCTTCACGATCTCTCACGTTGTCAATAGTCTGCGTTGCGAGATCACTAAAAACCCTCTCCACATGTTGATACACTCCTCCACCACTCCGCGTTACGAGATCGTTAGTAGTCTCCCCCATGTGTTGGCGAAGTCTTATGTCGTGTTCGCGCTTCAGTCCACTCTCCACTCTAGTTAGTCTAGTTTCCTCATCGGCTGTGACGCCTAGATCGCCCCGAGCTAGCTCAAGATCTTGAGTGGCTCTTTCGAGACTGCGATCTAGTTCATCATTACTCATATCTTTGTTTTCATCAAAGCCCTCCGTCTCGAGGTCGTCGAAGCCACTCTTAGCCATGTTACACTAACCTACATTTTGAATATCACTTTCTGGTATCCATGAGTTATGTTTGCTCTCGTAACCTAACCATTTGACCAGCGCCATCTTCTTCCCTCTGACTTTCTTTCTTTTCAACACCTTTTCAACTCTGTACACATCGTCACCAGGTTTCTTATTAACCAGCGATAATTCCTGCTCATAAAATTTACCAATAATCTGTTCACCACTTATGTCCTCAATTTCATACACATTCGGATCACCGCGAATAACCTTTACCACTTTAAACAGCTCTTCAGTGAAGTTGGCTTCATAGCCCTTTGTGAACACGCTCTTGTACTTACTAATTCTCACTGACTCACCAACTCTAAACTTTGGCAATGGGGTGTCTGCAAAATGATGACCAAACAAAGTGGTCCACACTTCACCCTCATTTGACTTATTGACATCCTTCGGTTTCATCATAATGCTTCGATTCACATTACCATTGTAATTGCTCACAAACTGGTCAAGAACGTCAATCCATTTGTACGTTCCACAGGCATAAAAGTACTTCCACATAATGCTCTTGAGACTTCTATTAAAACGCTCAACAACAGAGGCCTTTTTATCACTCTTAGTGCTGAAATATTTAACGTCACGCTCCTTCAACAAACTTTTCACACCAACATTGTAGAACTCAAGTCCATCATCGAATTGCGCTAACTTAGGTGTGGTCCCAAACTGATCTTTAAAGTCATTCAACAATTTTCCAACAGCCTTAGTCATGTTCTTAGTGTCTTTTCTATAAACTGCAATACCAAAAGCATATCTACTCAATATTTCAATGCCTGTCAATATCCAATAATACCCTCCATTCTGTTTTGAGTACTTGCTCATGTCCACTAAGTCCATTTGGAGCTCTTCACCAAGAAACCCAACAAAAGTCGCGCGGAATTTATGTCTTCTCACAATGGGTTTGTACCTAGTGTAAGTGTCCTGCGCTGTCAACCATTCTTTCACTGTTTCTCTAGTTACTTTCAATCCGTCTCCCAACGCACTTTGATACAACCTCTCTACACCACTGTACCCTGTCTTAGGATCATAATAGATGTCTCGCAACCCCTGTTCTGTTTCCACACCGAGCTCCATATAACTCACACAATATACAGTTCCAATAACACCGCACCAATTTTGGGATCGTCGTTATTTGGTTTGACACGAAATGTCATACTTGAGTAAGCACCTTTTTTAATACTCACCTTAGACTCGATGTCCACATGACGTTGCACTGACCCATTCAAAGACTGTTTAGTGGGTATTGGCAACGTTGTGATCACACTGCTTCGCTTCCCATCAATACCCACATTGCTCCCAGTTTCAACAATATCACATAAGATTTCTATGTACTTCAGACCTCTAAGCATGTCGACCTTGTTTGGGCTGACGTACCACCTCGAGTTACCCTTAATCACCCTACCAATCGCGAAACCAAGTAGAGGCCCAGCGAGTTCAAGGTTAATTGGAGTGCTAGC
The DNA here is from genome assembly GCA_035772405.1 of Chrysogorgia sp. JL179-B06. NCBI lineage: Eukaryota > Metazoa > Cnidaria > Anthozoa > Scleralcyonacea > Chrysogorgiidae > Chrysogorgia > Chrysogorgia sp. JL179-B06. The sequence goes on along the minus strand of JAYKKM010000132.1, from coordinate 282,036 downwards.
CTTAATCCTACATCTACTTGTGAGCGGTATTTTCTCTATCTCGACGTCCCCCCTACCACGTTCTTTAGTCGCTTCTTTTATTGCTTCGACCAGCGCGTCGAAGTTAGCGTACCCCCTACTCGTTATCGTGCTTTTAAGATCACTCGAAGGGTGGCTCAGCATGGGGATAAGTACGCCGATATCATCACGTATGTTATTGTAGTCCCAAAACACAGTGGCTGTCTTGACCATAATGCATGGGTTGTCGTGCGTGACCATTATCGCGTTGTCAAAGGACACAACTTTTTCTACGTCTTCAATGAATACCGTCAACTTTCGCATTATGTATAACATACGGTATATTATATGCAGAAAGCCCTTCATGACTACTATGGAAAGTACTACAAACGTGCGATGGCTAACACATCGAAGGCTGCACACGACGCAAAGGCAGACCTCATCAAAAAGTACCCCCACGCTACTTTAAGCAAATTCGAGTTCAATCCAAATATTTCGCAAGATGGTAAGATCATGAGTGTCGACGTGTATTTCAGAAACAACGACATCCTCAGCACGGACATAACCAGCACAACCTTCAAAAATGATAAAAGCATGTGGAAGTGGCTACACAATAGTAAGTTCCCAATAATATGGCAAGGTGGTGGAACTATCCAACCACTGCCAAAAGGTCATAAAAACCACTGGGGGCTTTGGGATGGCTATCCAACAGAAAATGTGTTGAATTATCCAGTGAGCAACTTTAAAGTTTTCGTTAACCAGAGTAGCTACTTCATGTCAAAGCTACCAACCTTGCGAGTCACTACGTCAAAGACAAAATCAGAGTGGGACGACAACGAATCTTACTATCGCGTTGTGTTTGCGACGTATTGTGCGAGTTTCTGTTGTGGAGTGTCGTTGCAGCATTTATCAGTGTCACAAGAGGTTCACCCTGTGGTCACAAGTGTGATGAGATTTCATTTGTACTTCACCATCAGAAGACTTCTCAGAAGAATGGAGGGTGGTGAGACAATGAAATCAATAAGTAGAGAATTCAACGCTTCCGAATTGTATGGTAAGATTTCTAAGATTCCCAGAAAACATTATTACCAGAATAAAGTCCTGAGCGATGGCACTTTAGGCGAATCCAGAGTCTTCACACTCAACGACGTTCAGAATGATTACAAACGATACGTCGCGCGACTCTCAGACGGTTTTACCAACATTGGGCTGCAATATCTAAATCAGAGCATAGAAGCCTTCGTGTACTCCACACTTGGTGCACAAGCGAGAACACGTGTATCAGTCGTTGGTGGTTCTGCAGGAAGCTTAGAAACCCAACAAGAATTCCGCAAGCTGTTTTCTGACAGTGTTGTACAGTATGACGTGTCGACATGGATTCTCAACATGAATAAATCGATTAGAGACACCAACGTTGTCCAAAATCTCGCAGTGTCGCCAAGTACATGGTTAATGCCGAGCAATGTAGTAATTCTCAAGAATAAAATCGCTGGGTACAACAACTTATTAAAGATTGCCACAGAGTCCATGAGATTTGGAGTGAACACCAGCTTGAACGCAACAACACCAACAATTACGGCTAAAAAAGTCCACCAAGAAAATGTGGTGACTAACTTAGTAGCGCCAACAATCGTGAAGAAAAAAGTTCATCAAGAAAACGTGGTGGCTAAAAAAGTTTACCAAGAAAACGTGACACCACTTCCTGTCAGAAAAACAGTGGCCACCACCACAAGTAAGTCAGACACGACAACGTTGGCGATAGTCTTAGGGTTCTCAGCAGTCTCTGGTTATCTGTTAACCAAATACACCTTGAAGTAGTAATGAGTCTAAACTATGGGTATGAGTCTGATGACCCTCATGATAAAATACTAAAGAGAACGAAAAGGCATCTGGACGAAGATCCTAAATTAAGCGCGACCGGTGGAAGGATGTCTGGAATAATAGACATGCAAGGCTCAGCGATAAAAAACGTAGCAGACCCAGTCGATGACTCAGACGCTACCAATAAAAGAACTCTAGAACAATTGCTGTCAGGCTACCTCAAGAGTCAGTCCTATAATGTTGTGCTCGACTTCAACGTTAGCACACACGCCTTGAAAAATGTGGAATTTCACACCAATGGCTCAAACAAAGTGAAAGCCATTGGTGAAACAAGTAAATTAGTGCAAAACAACCCGGCTTATGGTCCTATTGTTGGCATCAGCGGTGTGAGTCAAAGTTTTCTATCACCCGTGTTAACACCAATCCCACTTGAGTCAGGTCTCCATTTTAACTGCCCCAGTATGCAATGGTGTGATCTCTCCATTTTTGTTGTGGTGGGGTTACCAATGAGAACCGCTGGATCAAATTGGGAGACAATTATATCAAACGACGATGGTAGTTGGGATAAGTTCATAGGGTACAAGACTGGTGTGACCAACAAGCTTGCGTATGGTGGTAGCGTCCCAGCGATGGAGAAAGTATGCACTATTCCGAGTGGTGTTGACATAAGTAAAACGCATATGATATCAATACATTGGCAAATGGACAATTCACACGTCAGGGTCAACAACGTCAAGTCAACCGATTCAGACTTCACAGCAAACATGAAAAAGATAGGCACACCCTATGGAACAATTTTTGGAATACACCGACCAAGAATACCACTCGCACCTTATGCATACCCATCGTTGATAGAATTCTACGGTGTGAAAATTGTGAGTGGTTACATGACGAACCGAGACATCATAATCATGGGTGGAGAAATGATGAAGGAATATGGTGTAAAGTAAATGGGAGCATGTGTTTCAAAAGAACGTGAAATATATAAAATAAATAAAACGACTGATCACATGTTCAAAGCTGGTGGATCGTTTGGCCGCGGTGACGTGAGTCTCGAGCTCCACGCTGAGATTGGTATGAGGTCTAAAAAGACTTATGGCGAACCTATTATGATACCAGAGTCAGACACTGTAGGAGTGGTAGGAGACGTGACTTAAGTTATGTAATGGGTTGGCTTAGAAAACTGGCTCGTAACATTAGAAACTTTTTCAGACGACGTAGAAAACTGAGGGCTAATAAAACACACCTGCTGCATTGGTACACAACAAACCAAATCTATAAAAAACCTGACACCTACACGTATGTCGAGTAGTTTTTTTTGCGAGACTATAATATAGTGATGACCTCCACAGCGCTTCGATTATTCGACTTCGATGGTCATCAAATCACAACGGTCATGGACAACGGTGAAGTATGGTTCAAAGCAAGAGAAGTCGCAAGTGCTCTAGGTTACGCTCGACCAAAAGACGCAGTTAATGACCACGTCGAACCCGATTGCAAAATGAAGATGGAACAAGCCTCGTTTATCAACGAACTTGGGGTCTACTCATTGACGTTCTCGAGTAAATTGGAGCGTGCGAAACACTTTGGAAGGTGGGTGCACTCAGAGGTCTTGCCAAGCGTTAGAAAAAGTTTAGCTGACGTCGGTCTCAAACACAATCAGTTTAAAATGATCACTGAGTTCGACCTTCATACGAAAGTCGTTGGTTTTCTTAGGAGATATTATCCAGAAGCTATTTTGATAGCCGCTTGTGGTGAGAATCAAGACACTTCTGCGAAGAGAATAAATTCGTGGAAAAAAGGTTACCAACGTGGGACACCTGACTTAGTTATTGCCAATGCAAACCGACAGCATAGCGGACTCGTGATTGAGTTCAAGAATCCAGGTGGCACAGGCAAGACGTCCAAAGAGCAGGAGTCTCTGTTGCTCAGATATAAATCCGCTGGTTATCTAACACTCTTGTGCGACTCATATGACGACGCTATTACCACAGTGATAAAGTATTTCTTTGACATTGGGTTTCAGTGCTCTCACTGCCTTCGCAAATTTAAAAATAAATCAGCGTTGAGTAACCACGAGAGACGTTATTGTAAAGAGACTTTTTAGACAGCGAGTAATGAGTCGAATTAGCGCTCGTTCTCGTTGTTGAGACGACGTTTGAGGTGACAACTGTTCTAACATTTTTAAAGACGTTTTTAACTCAGTAAAAAATGTCTGCGAAACTTTCTCTCTTTATTTCACAAACCTTCTGACCACTGTGTGAAAAAATGTTTCTGTGACATTGGACGCTTCATGTGACCAATGTCTAAATTTAAAAAAGTGGGGTATCCGAGAACACCCTTAATTTTGTGTGGAAGGATGATGACGTCTGCACACTGCGCGATATTGCTCAGCACCACCAACGAATGATGGTCCTGGGTTGTATCTCCAATTGAATGGCGCTTCAACAGTTGTTCCGTAAGTGTCACGACAAACGGCGCAATACGCTTTTAGAAATGTGATGTCGTCTGCCACTGAGAACAGTGTGTCGAGTTCACCAAGTCTTTTTAAATGCTCTGTTGTTATGAGACCACAAATAATGACGTGAATGCCGGCTTTAATGTACTCGTGAATAATTGGGAGTAACCCAGAGTACCAATGGCCCTCATCAATGCCGATGACGTCATAATCGGCTATCTCGGAAGAACTTGGAAGGTTGGTGATTAACTTCGCAGGTAAACTGTCTGACCCAACAACAATGGTCTGACGATGTGTGGAGAACGCGTGGTCAGTTCGTCTGGTGTCACACCTGTGTTGTTCATGTAGAGGACTTTGAGCCCTGACTTACTTAACGTGACTAACCTGCGAAGAGTCTCAGTTGTTTTTCCTGCAAACATGGGGCCAATCACGATTTCTAGTTTACCGACTTTCTTCATGGTTACTATACCTCAAGAGAAACGCTCTCCCCTCTTGCGGCAACTGTTGCTCGTTGTTGAATATCCGCTGAAGCTCTAAGTTTTCAAGATGAGTCTTCGAGCTCTCATGTCTTGAGCGACACGTTAGGCTATTGGTGGACATACCGCATGGGTAGCACTCGTACTCCCCAATGTCACGCGAAAAATGCTGGTGGGGGCTTGAGAACACGTGATCCTCGATATCGCCCACACTCAGTATTTCGTTACACCCCACCCTACAAACGTTGACGTCACAGTTTGCGGCGAGCTCTAGCCACGCTTTGGCTTTGGTTGAGCATGGTTTCCATAGAAGGGTCGCCAAGAACACTTCGAGGTAGTTACCGAGTAGTGTAGCGGTGGACTCGCAAGGGTTGCTCAAGTAGTGGTCACTCGCTAGCGTAAGACGTCTGAATGGTGGGTAGCACCACACAGGGATCATCTTGGATAGTGCGCTAACCACTCTGTTGGCTCTAACTTCGTCAAGTCCAACCCAAGCATCGTGAGCGAACTTTGTGTAGAGAATCTGAGTACTAAATCGTCTTGACACCTCTTCGTTTTTACAACCGGGGTCGCACAACTTGAAGACTTGCGAGTACCCTTTTAAGACGTCGGGTCCAGAGGCGCCTTGTGGGGTAGACACGTCGACAAAGGACATTCTCCGCATTGCGTCGATCTCCTCTTCTTGGCGGGCTTGGTCTTGAGTCATCTCTTCTGCGATGTCTTGGACTTGAGTCATTATGTTATACTCCCAGAAAAAATCCCAATTTTTTAGTGCGTTTGGTCTGGAACTGTGAGATACCTGTGAGGTCAACTGTGAGACACCTGTGAGGTCATCTGTGAGTAAGATAATATGTGATAGTGTATTAGATGGTTGAGGACTCACAGACGGCTGTTGACGCTAAGATCACGGCTGATGTGAAAAGTGTTAAGGTGAAGGACCCAAAACGCGTCGCTGCTGGTAAAAAGTTGGCTGAGATATCGAAAGCTGCGAAAGAAAAGAAAATGCGTGAAATGATAGTCAACGAAGAACAGGGTGGTGAGTGGGGTTATGGATATGTTGTCGGAACACTTGGTGTAATCATCGCTGGTGCTTCGTTATGGTACACAATTAGCAGTGAAAAAGAGACACGACTAGAGCCTGTGAGTACTACACCAGCTGTGTCAGAAAGTTGTAGAACTCGTCGTCCAACACTTGACACATTTGATTCTTGAACAAAACACACGACAATGTATATATGTCCGCGATCGATCGAAAAGAACTTATGAACGAATTGTACGATGCGCTACTTGTTACGACTGGTGCTGTGGCAGTGAGTATGATCTCTAAAAAGGCTTTGGGAGAACCATTGGGAACACCAGAGACAGTGAAAGGCACAGTGAAACTTGCTGCGGCTGTTGGTGCAGGAACGCTGTTAGTAAAATGGGTGCAATCGAAAAAGTGGATACCGACAGATCCATTCAAATCAATGTAAGTTAATGGCGAGCGTTGTGGCTGGAGGGATATTTAATGCAGTGGCTTTTGCAGGCGCTGGCTTTATGTTTTCGAAGTTTAATCATTCAGGTTATGAAGCTGAGATGAAAAGGCACAACCATGCGTTGGAGCAGTTAGCCAGCGCGAAAGAAGCGTGGTATGAGAATGAGGTCGCCAAGAAAGATAAGATTCAGCGTTTACGGCAAATGCTCTCAGATGCTAACGCTGACATCAATGACACAAACCACGCGTTGGAGGAACTTAGAAGCGTAATGACCATACAGTACAGCGGACGAGTGTTCACTGACTCCCCGAGGGTTGCGGATTACTACCAACCGAGTGCGGAAATGAAGGAGTACCAATTGTTGTTTGTTAGCGCGCTAGGTTTGGGTAGTGGAATAGTGGTGTGGGTGCTAACTCGGTGAAAAAATATGTTGGAGTAGTATAAGAGTGATGGACAAACTTATGAGGCAGATGAGTTATGGCTTAACAATTGACGAAATCGCGAATGAGACACAAATTGAGTGTGGAGGCACCTTCAGGCTTTACTACTGCTCGGATTGCGACGTTGTGAAACGTTTGACTGGCTGTGGTGGGTACGCGTGTCCAAAGTGTGGCGACACCGAGTGGGGCTACACTCAGAGTTACAGCGACATGAGACTCACTCGGTTAAAAAGCGTTCACAAACGGTCTTGGTGGATGGGGAGAAGACTACGGAACGTTGTGAGGGGTGAGCACCTTGAGTTGATAAAGGAGGACTTCCTGAAAGTTGTCAATGTGCTGCACTCATGCAATTTGATAAAGGGTAGAAATGTCAGCAGATATGGGTACTACATTATTAGGTTGTGCCACAGAAGACGAGTCGAGACACTCAAGAAGGTGTCAGACCTCAAAGACGGGAAGGTGAAAGACTTGTTTGATAACAATCTGTTTGGGGTGGTGTACCCAAAGCTGGGATGGTGTGAAAGTGGTGACAATTACTACGACGAGTGGTTTAGGAAAAAAATACAAGTGTAGTATATAGAAGCCATGGGTGACGTCACAGAAAACTCACTTGTTAGAAATGGTGCAGCCGTTGTAAATCCACTAACAGGTAGAGCAGTCAACGTTCATGGGCGAGTCTACAATCGACTTGTTAGAGACGGCATTTTTAGCGACACGACAAATGTTAGCACTATTAATCCGCTGACAAACAGGCGAGTTAACGTTGGTAGTCAGACACACAACCGTCTTGTCAGAAACCAGGAGGCACAACCCACAGTTGAAGACCATAGCCCACGGCTGTTGAGTCAAGCGCTAAGAGGGTTCACAAGGTCCTATGGAGTCGAAGTAGTTGACGATAGAGACATCAATCAGGTGAACGGTAGTAGAAGCGCTGTCATCAACCTTTTGAGACGTGAACTAGGTGAGACCAACGGAATGAAAGTGGTAGAGACAGTTAAGGTCACTTTTGAGAAAGTTTTAGAACTCAATAAGACCACGTACAAAACTGCCTACTTTAACAGCGAAACGTTCGTCGTCATCAATGAACACGACATCGAGGGTGTCGCCAATCGTGGGTCGGAACAGATCTTGACGCGGATAGCTGGGTGGTTATCTGAGGGGTCTGGATGGACTATCGACAAAATAGATGCGCACTACGTCAATATCGCTATTTACAGACCTCTGCGTGGGAGTAGCTACATTGTGTTGCCAAAGGAGCTGCGTAACAGTAAGAAGGGTTTGATAAACGTAAATAACGGTGATGACAACGAGTGCTTTAGATGGTGTCACCTCGCACATAAATTCCCTGCTGGAAAAAACTCTGATAGAACGTCGAAGTACGCTAGGCATGTCGGTGAGCTGAATTATGACGGAATTGACTTCCCAGTATCAGTCAAAGACTACAACAAGATCGAAAAGGCGAACGATATTAGCATTAACGTTTTTGGGTATGAAGATAAGCAGCCATTCCCTGTGTACGTTTCTAAGGAGGCGTGCCCTGACCATATGGACCTACTGTTGATAACTAATGACATAGGTAACAAGCACTACGTCTACATTCGCGATTTTAATAAATTCATGCACCGGCAAACAAAGCATGAGGCGAGAAAGCACTTTTGTAGGTATTGTTTGCAGTGCTTCACCCGAGAGGACGTGCTTGAAAACCACATTGAAGTATGCTTGGTCATTAATGGGAAGCAAGCTATTAAAATGCCGCAAAAAGGTGCGAAAGTGAAATACGAGAATTTTAGTAGACAGCTAAACGTGCCATTTGTGGTGTACGCAGACTTCGAGGCTATCACACAGAAGGTGCACACAACAAGACTGTCAAGCGAGACTAGCTACACAAATGCTTACCAGAGGCATGTCGACTGTGGTTATGGGTATAAATTAGTTTGTTGCTATGACAATGAGTACAGTAAGCCAGTAAAAGTGTACCGTGGTGAAAACGCAGTTAATAAGTTCATTGGGGAGATGTTAGAAATTGTCGAATATTGTAAAGAAACATCTGAGAGTCACTTTAACAAAGAAATGGTGCTGACTGACGACGATAAGAAGAATTTCGACGAGGCTAAGAGTTGCCATATTTGTAGCGTTGAATACACTGGCGCCGACGTTAGAGTGAGAGACCACTGTCACGTGTCAGGTAAGTACAGAGGGTCCGCGCATCGTGACTGTAATGTGAACTTTAAGTTGACTGATAAAATTCCTGTGATCTTTCATAACTTACGTGGCTACGATAGTCACTTCATCATGCAGGAGATTGGCAAGTTTGGTCAAGACATAAATGTGATACCAAACAACATGGAGAAGTACATGGCGTTCATGCTTGGGAAAAACTTGGTATTTTTGGACAGCTTTCAGTTCATGAGTAGTGGTCTAGACAACTTGGTGAAGAACCTACCAAGGGACGCTTTCAAATACACGTCAGAAGTGTTTCGTGACGACGGGTTGGCACTTATGACAAGAAAGGGGGTCTACCCCTACGATTACATGGACTCCTTTAGTAAATTCGATGAACGCGAGCTACCCTCTAAAAAAGACTTTTACAGCGTTCTGAATGATGAGCACATTACGGAAGAAATGCACGAGCGCGCCATCGATGTGTGGGACTACTTCGACGTTAAAAATATGGGTGGGTACCACGACCTGTATTTGAAAAGCGATGTGCTCTTGCTCGCCGACGTTTTCGAGAACTTTAGAAAGACATGCCATCGCGAGTATAAATTAGACCCTTGCCATTATTTCACATCGCCTGGATTGGCTTGGGATGCCATGCTAAAGATGACTGGAGTGGAACTCGAATTATTGTCCGACATTGACATGTTCCAGTTTGTAGAACTAGGTATGCGTGGTGGTGTGAGCTACATATGCAACAGACATGGTGTGGCGAATAATAAATACATGAAGGGGTACGATAAAGCGCAAGAGTCGAAGTATTTGATGTACCTTGATGCCAACAATTTGTACGGATGGGCGATGAGTCGAAGTCTACCTACAGGTGCTTTTAAATGGTTGACTAAGAAAGAAATAGAAAAGGTTAATCTATGCGACTATCACGACGGTAGTAAAAAAGGTTTACTGCTTGAAGTCGACTTGGAGTACCCAGCTCATTTACATGACTTACATAACGATTACCCGCTGGCTCCTGAGAAGATGGAGATAACCGTTGACATGTTGTCGGAGTACTGCACAAAAATCAAAAATAAGTTTAACGTGAGTGTTGGTGGTGTAAAGAAGCTGGTGACTAATTTGATGGACAAAAAAAAGTATGTGTGTCACTATGGAAATCTGCAGTTGTACATGGATCTTGGGTTAAAAATCAATAAGATTCACAGGGTCCTGCAGTTTGACCAGTCCAAGTGGTTAGGCAAGTACATTGACTTTAACACAGTCAAAAGAACTGCGGCTAAGAACGCTTTTGAGAAGGATTTCTTCAAGTTGATGAACAACAGTGTGTTTGGAAAAACAATGGAAAATTTGAGGAAGCGCGTTGACGTGAGACTAGTGACAACTGCTGGGAAATTAGAAAAGCTCGTCTCGAAGCCAACGTTTGTGTCTTGCAAAATATTTAGCGAGAATTTAGTCGCTGTCCACAAAGTTAAAGAAACGCTGACACTAAATCGACCTGCGTACGTGGGTATGTGCATACTAGACTTGAGCAAAACTCTGATGTATGATTTTCACTATAACTACATTATGAAAAAGTACTCTAGCGACACTTGCAGATTACACTTCACCGACACTGACAGTCTGCTGTACTCGATCAAAACTAATGACGTTTATTCTGACTTCATGGAGGAGCGCGAAAAGTTTGACAATAGCGATTACCCTGCAGACAACCCATTCGCTTTCAAAGAGAACAAGAAAGTTATTGGTAAGATGAAAGACGAGTGCGCTGGAACGCCAATTATTGAGTTCGTTGGGTTGCGTAGTAAAATGTATAGTTATTTGAAAGAGGATGGAGGTGGTGGGAAAACTGCAAAAGGTATTAGAAAAAATATAATTAAAAAGGTAATCAGACACGAAGATTACAAAAGTGTGTTACTTGAGCAGAAACAATTGCGACACACAATGAAGACCATTAGAAGTGTCAAACATCAGCTCGGTAGCTATGAAATTAATAAAGTATCGCTATCCTGTTTTGATGATAAGCGATACCTTTTAGAAAATGGTATTGACTCCTACGCATATGGTCACAAAAACATTGTAGTGAGAGACACCAGTGAAAGTAGTAGTGAACAAACGGACTAACTTGCAAAACAGTCGGCTATTTGTTAGCCAATTAAAAGAGCGCCATTTCACCATCCATTTGGATAAACATCACCACTAGAATCAAAATCTAGTGGTTTTTTTCGCGCGTGAATTGAGACAGCGTCGGTCGTAGTTTGTTGAACAAAAATGTAAAAATGTTGAAATGACACCTTCTACTTTTTTAAATGTGTGAAAACGTTGAAGTGGCACACTATGCCTTTTTTAAATACGCGAAAATGTTGAAACGACATTCTCCACTTTTTAAAGACGTGAAAATGATGAAACGACACATTCTAGCTTTAAATTTAGCGAAAACAGTTATTTTAGTATTTCTTATCAATTGAGTAGAAAACATGGGAGGGGTGTTTAGAATGACTAATGATTGCCATAGTAGTATAGAGAGTGGTGGTGCGAGTTAGTCAACGTCGATTGTAAAACATAAACACCAAAACATCGCTAAGTTGTGGCTCGACACAAATTTGGCGATGTTTTGGTGTTTATATTACGGTTGACGTTGACTGAGCTCGTACCGCCACTCTCTATACTACTTAATCCGAGTAAATTAAATTAAATTTTAGATTTAATCAAAAATGATCACGAAAACGAAAAATTATTGCAGGGAATTAACAACAAAATAATTTCGAACTTATTGAAAGTAAAAATAAAATGAAAGAAGAAATGCAAAAAGTTAATAATGATCAACGTGTCGCAGAGAATATGGTTAGAAAATGAGGTTAACAATGATGAATCACTCGAGATAAGGAAAACACCGACTGTAACAAGTGGTCAACAAATAAAATAATTTCTTGAAAAGAAAAAAATTAAAATTAAAGATACAGATATAATAAAATTAAACGGTGTTGGAATAAACCATCATGATTTATTATACGATTTAACGCATAATGTCAGCAAACAAAACATGTTCAATCTAACATAACATAAGCAGACGGTTGCTTTAAAAGAACTGAAAAAATTACAGATACCCGTATATTATATACGTAATATAAAATTACGACAACGTTATATAAATTTGGGGAAAATAACTTCTGGTCTTTCTGCTGCGAGCAACGAAGAACCATCTACATCCCTCAGCACCCACATTCCTACCCCTTTTTCAACAAATTATTCAACACAAAGAAAATGGCGACGAAAAAATCAATGAATTTACATTGTTTTTTAACCAAATTTTTATTTACGAACGAGATTAATAAAATTGCAAAAATAAATAAGTTTTTAAATAAATATTATTTGGGTATATTTCCTGCAAATATTTTTCCTAAAAAAATTTTTTATCCCTCTTGTTGGATTTGCAATACGGATGAAGCAGATCAAATAGGTCAACATTGGGTTGCTATATGGTTGGATAAAGAAAAAAATATGTATTATTTTGATAGTTTTGCTAAATATGTATCGTTTTATAAACGCGAATATTGGTATGATTATAGTGTAAAAAAAGGACTAGAATTTCAATATATTCAAATTAAACAATTACAATCCAAAAATACTACCGTGTGTGGAAATTGGAGTTTATTTTGTTTATACAATAAATGTCGTAATGAAGTCGAAAATTAAATTAAAAATTAAAAAAAAGAAACAATTTTGGGTAGTGTACTAGTTAGAATATATAATAAAAATGTAAATAAAAATGTAAGAGTAATAACAATCAGTCATGTTGTAGTTTTAATAATGGCAATTTTTAATTAAAAACAAAAATTAACTTATTTACGGTGTTTATATTTTTTCCGTGTTTTACCACATCCATTTTCCACTTTTTTTATACCTCCTGAGAAACCCTCCATTTTGTTTTCTTTTTCTCGCTTCTTTTCTTACTTGATTTTATGTTTTTAGGTCCCTTTATGTAAGGAATCTAGGACATTTTAGGTAAAAAGCGAAAACCCCCTTTTGTTTTCTTTTTCTAATGCCTAATTCCAATTCACTTCCAACTATTTGTTCTTGGGTCCTAAATAATTTAGAACGCTACCCCCTTTTTTCTAAGGATAACCCTTCTCCTGCTTCTATATATACTTTTTTAAAAACTATTTTCAACAACTCTTTATTTTTTTGAAAAAAAACATTTGTATTTTTATTTATAAATTAAAAATCATAGATTATCGTTGATTCGTCTGGAAATACATTGGTTCTAATTCTACAATTTTCATACCCTTTTCTATAATTATCAAATACTAGATAACCATAGGGTTTATCATTAATTTCACTTAATACTTTATTAAATCTACTTATTTTAATTGTTTTATTATCACATATCGTATACATATTATTATAATCACTTAAATTTTTAAACATAACATAATATTGACTATTGACTCGTAAATTTTGCAATTTACATTACCATATGTTATATTTTGACATGTAAAAATAACACTAATATTACGATAACATTAATATTATATTGCAACTAACATGAGATCATCTAATATTATTAAAGTATTTTCATGGGTACTCGTTTGTATATGGGTAATGCGGGGAATACCCTTTGACAATCGATAAATTCAACAATAATATCGTTTTTTTCGCAAGAAATTTATCCATTTCAGCGTACAGAGGTTGATAAATTGAATATAAATAAACAATGTTAACAATTGTAGGTGTAATCATAGTGTTAATATTTTTCAATAATTGTAATATCCAATATGTTTTCCCACTTTGACTGGGATCATATAACGTTAACATAAAATGGTGTTGAAATGGTAATGAAACATTGTTCATTTCAGTTATCTAAAAATCCAAACGGAAGCGTATTCAAATTATTTTTAACAACACGTTTATTAAATGTAAATGAAAAATTTTTTTATTTCATCCTCGATAAAAATATGATTAAGTTTATCTTTACATATTTTATTGTGATATTTAGTTTCAATGATCTGATCTTGATTTTAACACGTTGTGTCAAGGATAAAAAATTCAATTTTTCTTTTATTGTTTCATTTTTTAAAGTAAATCCTTTGACATGAATACATTCCTGGTTTAAATTAGTTATATACGCATAACATTTTGAACCCGTTGAACAAAAATTTGTTATCGATTCATTTTCATTTAATTTATTCGTTAACTCTCCCAAATAATTTCCCGTTTTAACATCAGTATAATTATTTTCATTAGATATATAAATAACAGAATCTGTATCAAAATATAAAACGCTCGTTTAATCGTTTAATTTTAATCGTTTAATTTATCGATTAACTCATATAATTTTAAACGTGCAAATGCAGTAACAAAACATGCAATGATTACATTTCCCGTTTTTAGGGGTGTTGTTGCATCATCAATTTGTTCATATGTACAACGTAATAATGTTTCGTTTATAAATTCCATCGATATTAATTTTTTACTTTTATCATTGGCTATATTGAATAATTCTTCATAATCGTTAAAAAAAACACTTGAGTATTATTTTCGTTTTGGGCAAATATTCCCCATAACGAATTTAAAAATGTTTTTGCAATAAAAAAACATTTTCATTTTTTAAATAATGATTACAATACTGTTTAATTTTATCATCATTTTTACTTTAATCAGCGTTCAAACAATCCGTAGAAATTCCTGAAGATTCTTGTTTGATTTTTAAAAATTGATTTACTTATTGTGAAAAAATTTTTTTGCGTTCAAAATGATATATTTCGTAAAGAGCTATTATTTTATACCCCTTATCTATAGCAACATTAATCTCAACACTAAAGGACCCGTTAAGTATCGATCGCTTTCATTATCACATTTATTACATTTATTCACAGCACATTTATAACATAAAGGAAATAATAATTTCCCATATATTCAAACCTGTAAAACAGGTAATTATGTCCTTGATTATTATTTTATTACAATCTTCACCAAGTAAAATAGTAGGATGAGCAACAGGAAAATCGAGATTTTTTTGTACGTAGGGGCATAGCGATGTAAAATCTACATAACTTATTCGTTCGTTGGGTTTTGTTTCTTTAAATAAACATACTGGGGAAGTTCGCCCACCGTCACGTGGTGTTAAATGGGTATACGGATAAAATTTTCTTTTCTTTTCAATTAATTGTTTCTTTGTATATATTTTTTCTTCTAAATAATCACATTCCCACATCTCGATTAATTTGTAACCGGAATGTTTTATTGTCCAAGTAAAACGTTGTGTATTTGCATATAAATAACTAAATTTTTCGTTTGTAAGAACGTTTAATGCGTAGGGATCAAAACATTTGGGACATCCATGGTAAAAACAACCATGAAATTGATATATTGTATCATTATAAAAACCATCGACAAAACGTCCTAGAATATTTTTTTCACCATTTTGTGAACAGATATAATCTAAATTTCCCGCTAATTCTCGATTAATTTCATCTAACCAATCAATCGCAATTAAACTTTGTTTTACACACCCTCTATACCCCGAAGCAGGAATAATTCTTACACAATTTAAAAAAAAAATTAAATCTATACACTTTCAAAGCTAAACTAGCAATTGTAATACAATTCTTTGCATAAAAGGGTGTAATATAACCAATTTCCCCTATCATTGTAGAAAATTTAACACAACCCTTTCTACATCTAAACTTTCTACATTCAAAATATCTACATCACTACAACAATAATATAAATCTCTTTACGAAATATATATTTCTCTTTCTGTTTTTCTAAATACCATTTTTCAAATTCATCAAGCGTTGCTGTACTCATTTGTTTCGTATCAAAAAATTTTCGATCAACAATTTCACCCTCATAAGTTAAATCGTAAAATTCATAAGGATGAAATCCCTTACATTCACCTTGGAGGTCCATTGCTTTTGGAAAATCTGCTAATTTCATACTTAAAAACAAATAACTATCTAGTATTCTAATATTTTGTTCTTTAATTATTAAACTCATTATTTTAGTACCGTTCATTATAGTATTCGGTATCATCTGTTTTATTTCTAAAAAATATTTAAAATAAAAATAGAATCAAATCTACCCCCGTTATGAGCTATCCAAACGGAATTTTTTTGTTCAAACATAAATTCACATAAAGTTCCAATAACATGGTTATCAAAAATAAATTGTCTATTCCCACAACAACTACCTTTTTCAATAGACTTATCGATAATTTCTTGATCCTCCTTTGTTTCAAATTTCTTGATCCTCCTTTGTTTCCATATGTTGACATTTTTTACATACTTTTTGGGCAATACAATAAAAAGGTACGATAAATTTAGTTGGGTTTACTTTTGTTTCAAAATCAAAAAAAAATAAAGTGGGTTCACTTTCTTCATCCTTGTTATATTCAAATGAAATTGGTTTCACATAACAATAATGAGGTTGTTTCATATATTTATCACAATGAAAACAAAATCATAAATTATATTATCGGAATGAGTGTCAGCATACACTAACAAATCAACACCCTGTTCTTTTAAATAATTATTATATACAAAATTAAACTGTGTAGCATCAACATTACCCTCGGCTATCCCGCATTCCCGATATACATTTCGAATTTCTTCACAAGTAAAGAAATCATCAACAGGTTTATTTGGTTTTCTTTTCATTTTAAAATATTTATCCTCTTGTTTTAAAAACGATAAACCCACTAATATTGCTAAAGCAAAACAACAATCTTTCACTGCACGAAATAATACATCACTAAGAATATAAAATACACCCGTGCGAAATTTACGATCATATCTTTTTACATACATATTATTTTTCACACCACCCTTATCAGTAGCATTTCCTTCATAAACTTTTTTTTTATTTGTACTTATTCCTGCAGGAAAAGTTTGAACTATTACCTTACTATTCCACCCATTAGCTATTATTTCTTTATTACTCTGAATAAATGTTTCCATAATATTTAGGAAATATTTAACGTCAAAGTCTTTCACGATTGTAATAAAGTCATGAACAATGAGAGGGTATAGCGGGATTAGAGAGACGATCACAATCTCTAAACTTGTTTTAGATAAATTTCATCTAATTTTTTTCACACTTTACGGTATAAACCTCTAAACTTTTTCCAAACACTTTTCACACACACAAAATAATCCAATTCACCAAACATTTTTTAGGTTCATTTCATCTAATTTTTTTGCAACATTTCATCTAAAATTTTTGAGAACACTTTTCGGGTATCATTGGAAGACTATTCACGCAAAGAAAAACCAAATTTGTTTGCTACATTTCATCTAAAATTTTTGAGAACATCTTTTTTAAGACCGTAACTAAGAAATATCATTCATTCCATCATAGGATAGCGTTGGGGTAAGAACTCCGTGACGGAAATTTCTATCATTAATTGTAAAATCAATTTTGGTTTAAATATTTTTATTTAAATATCAACTCTCTTTTCAAATAAAAATAATTTGAAGTTTTGGGCAATGGTACGCACGTAAGTATAAATCACATCGGGTGAGGTATGATGGTCGTGTATAATAGTATTTTTTGTATTTCTTTTTCAATCGGTGTGTGTTTTACAGTCAATATATTATATATCACATTGAATTTTGAGCTAAACAAGTGCTGTCGCGGATGCTATATGTGGTTGAGAGCAGTGATGGAACAGGGACAGGATGCTTAGTCCCAGAATTTCGTGTTTCAAATAATCGATGATCAGCATCTACTGGTCATCAGTTGTTCGAAGCACTAAAAATCTGTTACTAGGCATCCTGTGCCTGTTTCATGATCACTGCTCTCAACGCATATAGCAAAAGCAGTCAGTACTTGCTTAGCACTATTCACCTTGAATGGCCTTCAAAATACGTCCTGCTCTTGGACGATCAGTGATATATATATATATATATATATATATATATATATATATATATATATATATATATATATATATATATATATATATATATATACTCTTTGACCGCGACCACATCCATCGAAATACAAAAAACCTCTTGAATACGACCAGTTGCATATCCCCCTGATTTGATCACTGGTCGCTCTTTACAGGGTGACCACACCTTGAAAATAGGACACCCTCCTGGAAATATGGGACTGGAATATATAGTAATATAACTACTGATGGTTCCTCACCAGTCACAAGAAAGCAGCAGTAACAACCCAAACAAAAATCATGTTTGGTATAATCAACAGTGACGAGGCTGGAAATCACAAGGAGATGGGACCGCAGCGTATGGAGCGTGATGAGAAGGACGTACAAAAGCTGGTCAACACTGCTTCCAATGTTATGACAAATCCATTTGGCTTTGGATTTGTAATATAGCTACTGGTGTTGTCCTTCCTACAGGTGATTCGAAGAGACTGTTAAATTGTAAAGACGACGGTGTGCGAAACATAATGAAGTTCGACCAGGAAAGACTTGAAAGTAACGTGGCCTCTCTTTGGGATCCTATTCCACGCCTAAACATCAAGACATTTGCATCTTTGACAAAAACGAAGGTCAACGTAAATGCGAAAACCATGACCGTGAGTGCAGATCGTCAAATTTTTGGTCGTTTGTTAATGCAGCGAAGAAGCGAGATGTTGATTTAAAAAAGTTCTCTCGTATGAATTGTCAACCATTCCTTAATTTCGCCTTGGCTCATGCAGACGGTACGTTACGGATGGAGATGAAGAGTGTTCTTCTAGCAGAACTCGAGAAGTTAGCCAACGTCGTTCCAAGTCTATCTGTGACATTCGTTACTATTCCGACTGTACATATCTTTGACGGTATGGCCCTAGTTCATATGACCAAACCTGTTGGTACTTGTCGAAACTTTGGAGATCTTGCTGCAAAATATTTTGAGATCGTCATATCCCCATACAGACGAGAAGGCTGTTGTGACAGGGTGGACGTGGTTTTTGATCGTTACGACCATCCCGGATCTATCAAAGAAGGTGAACGGCGCAGCGATCCTTGAAGTCCTCTATTGAAGTTAGGATTGGCGGTTCATTTACACCAGTTCCTCGTCAGTGGAATAAATTCATCTGCAACGCAAAGAATAAAGCCACTCTTGCAAGTAAGCCAACAGCTGTGCGAACGTGGAAAAGAAGTGGTCAACAGCTCGTTCTTGCAGGTGGTTTTGAAGATGGTAAAAGAGTCGTTTCGGTTACCTCTGGGTAGATGAACGTCTGGCATCACTTGCATTCCAATCATGAAGAAGCAGACACGCGAATGCTGCTCCATGCAGGAAATGCTTCGGAAAGCCAGAGGAAAGTCGTAATTCAATCGCCAGACACCGACGTAGCGGTCCTGGGTGTGCACTTTTAGAGATTGATGTCTTGTGATGAGCTATGGTTCCGCATTGGAGTCAAGGATAGCGTACGTTGCATACCTATCCATCATATTGCAAAGACACTTGGCAATGTCGTTTCAATGTTGCCAGGATTTCATGCCCTTACTGGATGTGATACAACGCACGCTATTTGGACATGGCAAAAAGACATCTTGGAAAGGATTGATGAAGAATCCAGTTGTTTTCGCTGAAATTTCCCAACTTGGAGATACTGTACCACCATCTCAATAGGTCGTTGAAGCTTGCGAGACCTTTGTTTGTCGGTTGTATTCAAAGTGCGAGAAAGCTGGTTATAGTGCTGACGAGGTGCGGTATAGTCCGGGAGCAAAAGGTCATTAAATAAAGTCCCGTGGGAATTTTGTGCTGAAAGCACGCCACTGCTCTAGATGTGTTAAGGTGACCCTAAAGAACGTGAAAAGTTTTGGTGGCAACTTTACAACTTGCTCAGACTGGATTTATGGGAGGTCAAAAGTGTGATGTATATAATATATCATGGAAACGAGGCTGAAACATAAAATCGTCTATAACTCTTCAAAACGTGTGCCAAAACGCACCATATTCACTCAGAAACTGCTCCTCAACACCTCAAATACTAATATAAAGTATTTTAGGTATTAGCGTGGTCACATGACCAAGTTAACATGAAAACGAGTCTCGTAAGTAAAGAGCTTGTTAACGTGTTTTGAACAACGTAAAAATGTTATAGTTGCAGGCCAATGCTGTTGCTGTAGTCTACAATGTTTACACAGTACGTGGTGTCACTTGATTTGAGGCTAAAACGTATAAACATAAAGTTATGCAATAATTATTCAGATGATGTCATTTATAGCATACTGCAACCATACCCAACGTACAGTAGATGTAACAATATGCTCTATTTCGAACCAAATATAAATTACTATATAATTTTAAAAATCTTGTGTATATCAGAGCTGTTTCAGAGCTGGAGAGTCTGTGCTGCATAGCCATTATTTGTTATCAGAATAGAAAAGGCGTCCCCCATATTTACTTGCAGATGATGTAGTTTTGTATATGGGATGCTGAATTTCTTCAAAAGGCAACAATTAATTTTGAATTGTGTATCATTCGTCAGACGGAAAAGGAAGAGGAGATTGTCGAAAAACCCAATGTGCAATGAGAAACTCTTTAACGCAATAAGGAATTAACGATCTCCATACAACACATTAAATACAGTGTGATAAAGAAAGCATGCAGAGAGAGGTACAAAAGAGAGCTAGTTCGGCTAAAGGAATCGAGGCGAAAATCGGGTGATTATCAGAATTGAAGCATCCACTAATTCGTTCGAAAATATATCCTTACAACAGGGATGTGTACTTTTTCTGTGACGGCAAAGCAGGATACCGACAGCCTTTGCACATGCAGGTCAGTTCGTCTTATGTAGGTAATAATCTGGATACAGCTCTGAAGCAGCTGGGAGATGAGAAACTCCTTGTCAAACTCTGTACTGCAATTGACAGCAGACAAAATACGTCATAAGCGTCCTTTGCAAACCTGCTGCCACAACAAGTGATCAAAATGCAAGTGAAATAGCAGCCAAGATAGAGTTCCTGACAATGACGTACGAGGCCAGGTGGTACTGAAGAGTGGAAAGATAATGAATATTTCTCAGCTACATGCTGCATATGAGAATATTTCCCAGAAAAATAATGTATGAGCGAAGGTGTGCAGCCGGAAGGCCATAAAGAACTTATCCAAAAGATATTGGAATTATCCAGAAGATATGGAACATATTGGAAGATGTGGAGTTCCACAAGCCAAAATGATTGGACGAGTCCGAATGGGTAAGCGTCAAAGAATCGAAAGACACTCCATTCAGGTATCTGAAACTGTTAATGAAAACTGTGCAAGTAACCTGAAGACCTTGTATGATGCTTCTTTAATCGTTAGCAAGTCCATCAATAAGTGTAAAAAGTGGGTTTGCAGTAGCTGGGTCGCTAAACACATGGGTTATACTTGTAACAAGTTTACAATTTCCCTGCTTCTCATTGCTTGATCAATGGCCAAGGTGCACTGCTAGCTGCTGTGGTATCTCATGGGTAGAGTGTATCATGTCATTGAGACTTGTTTTTGAGTTGACGTTCAGATAAACACGTTGATACTGCACTCTGAGCTAGATGCTCACCCGTTTATGTACCTTTGGTGCAATTTTCTTAAAAAGAGAGGGTGGAATTAGGACCTTGGGTTTGTGATGTCTGTTGAGTATAATCATCTTCTAAGAGTAGAATCGCTAGTGGCGCACATGTTCTTCAATGCATGGAAAAGGACGGAGGATGGACCTCCCACAGATATTGTGAAAGACAAACTACTTTTCTTCACTATCGATAATTTGACTTCGCTGAAGATAGGCTCACGACATGAAGCTCTCTACCTGTAGCACCTCTGATCCAGATGACGTAAAGTCAGATTTAAGTAAGTAGTATTGTATATTTATCCGTCCAACGGTTTAGAGTTCAGTTGTCCGGTAAATTAATTATTTATATACTTTTCTATAACCTATAAGAATCTACGGAGCTGAGTCGTTAGGTATAGCAGCCTCCAGTATCTCTTACAGACTCGCAAGCATTGAAAAGTTCGTCTGTCAGCTGTATTTGCCTAAAACAAGCATCACAACCGTTAAGGAGCTGAGGTAGTTGCTCTTCAGAAAGAAACAAGCCCGATCAAACAGGCTACCGCCAACACAGGCTGCATTTTATCAGGCTATCCTACGAGCGCATTATCAAATGATGGTGTAGAATAACGACGCGATACCGAATCCAGAGCCGTTCTCATCACATAATTATGGATAGCAGAGGGATAAATATGAATGGATGCCTGTTATGACACCACGTAACACCTTAATCTTACACAACTTGTAAAATGCGGATGATCAAAGGAACGATGTTCTATACTAACTGTTGCTAGTGCCGCAAAGCTGCACTTCGCCGCAGAGACCTCTGCAGCTTCTCCAACACTGGAGAGTACGAAAATGTGCACAAGGATGAAAATGTACTGGCATTTGAGGGAGCGAGACAGTATAATCGAGTGCAAATATGTGAAGTCACACTGAAGATAAAGCGCAATGTAGGGCATTTTGTTTATAGTTATAGGGAGATGATGATGTTAGTCTCCATGCAATACTGTCACAGGATTACTTTTAAGTCCTGATTAATTAATCATGATTACAAGTCCTGCAAGGCTTGGCCCTAGATATTTTTACGTTACATTTCTTCACTGAACGAAGACGTGAGACTCTTTATAGCTTGCACACTTTTTTAAACGTCTAAACGCATTCATCACTACTCGATCGTTTTAACATTTTTTGTGGATCTTGTTCCGTTACGTTACTGCACTCTTATTGCCTCAGCCTCATGTTCATACTACTGTAGCTTAATCACATGACATTGCATATACTATATAAACTATAGATATTGTACAAACATGATCAACTTCAGCAACAGCATTGGCTGTTCTAAACACGTTAATAGGCTCTGTTTCCCATTTTATGTATAAGACTCGTTTTCATGCTAACTCGGCCACGTGATCACGCACACCCTAAAACACTATACATTAGTATTTGAGGTATTGAGGAGTAGTTTTTGAGTGATTATGGTGCGTTTTGGTCCACGTTTGGATGAGTTATAGACGATTTTATGTATCAGCCTCGTTTCCATGCTAGATTATAGACGTCACACTTTTGACCCCTCGTAAATCCATTCTGAGCAAGTTGTAAAGTTGCCACCAAAACTTTTTACGTTCTTTAATATCACCTTAACACATCTAGACCAGTGGCGTGCTTTCAGCACAAAATTCCCACGGGAGTACACGTGCTCCCTGACTAGTACTGGATGTTTTGTCAGAAGAACCAGAATAGCGAAAGTCTACCGCCGTCAACAGACAGTCTAAAGCACCATATCGAGCGCGCAAACTATCAAATCTTTATATGGAAGCATTCCCTTGAGCCAATTCAAGAACTACCATCACCTGATGGTAATGGCTGGTATCACGACAGGTGTGGGCTAGAACCAATTCTAATGACAAAGGAGTCGCCGCCGAAAAGTCTTCTTGCTTTGTCTTGCTGTCAATGCAAAAAATCTGCTTGTAGAAGTAATGCGTGCAGTTGCAAAGCAAATCGAATGTCATGCACAGAGTCTTGTTGGTGTATGGGTGAGGATAATTGTGAAAACTCGTTCAAAGTAAGCATCTGCGATGAATCAAGTGACGACGAAGAGTTATGAATTTTGTATTTCAGTCCGTAATTAACGATTATATATGTCAGTGGACGATGGATTAATTTTTAATTATAAGTGAATGTTCATCATATGAAACAATTATGTTTAAAAAATTATCATTTTGTATTTAAAATATTTATTGTATAAAGGGGAAAATATGAAAGCTTTAAACCATCATTGTATTATGGTTACTAGGGGTTTAGGTCCCCCAAATCCCTTTATTTCTTTGCAATTTTTGAAAAATACCTAATCAGTGTTTATTTAAAATTTACTGAAAATATTCCTGAAAATTGTAAAAGACTTCTCAAATTAAATCGTAGAAGATTTTTCAACGTATTAGCTTAACGCTTTATTTCACGTCGTAACGAAAATGTTTGATGTGCTCATAGCGACGGTTGCTATGGAAACTTATTTACTTTAAAATTTATTTGCTTTATAATAGAACAAGGGCTTGACACGAGCATTGCTCAAGTTTCATGATACTATGCATCCTGTATCAAATGTTGTGGCTTCTCAAGTGCAACAGCAATTAGAAAGGTCCTTTTCTTTACAACATATACTTAAATAACCACTACTACTTATCATCCTGTAACACAGTTCCGACTCCAAACTTTCAATAGTACATCATAGCTACAAACGCTCCCCAGGAATCCTTCTGTCAAAAAAATCAGCCAAACTTTGTCTGTACTGAGGGTGCTACGAACTCTTTATTTATTATTCTTCGGAGATTTGGCTGCTGGACTAAAATTGTGATTACCGGTGAGAGGCTTCACTGCCATTCAGGAAATTAAATGTGCTGTCACAGGGGCAAGGATTTGTAAAAACCTGTTTCGCAACATATTTTGATAGATAACATGGGTGGACGATTGTTATGAGGAGGCTTCAGTTCCCATTTTATTTATTTGGGTTTCTTCTTTATTTCACTTCAACTCCGGCATCTTTACTAATTTTACGTTCAATCTTTACTAATTTTACGTTCAGGCGCAGAAGCAGGGATGCAAAATTCATCTGTTAAACTATTTTGTTACCGTACTATCGTCAAATGGCAGTTATTATTGGAAAGATTTTTATGTATAAGATCTGGATTCTTGTTTTCGGGCGTCTTATTTTCGATATGTGATGAAGACACGCTTGTTGTACTCGATGTATTTCTCGCTGGTAATGTAACGAGGTTCGTTTTATGCCATTTTACAAATTTACTGCTCGTATTTTCTTCGGTCTAAAGCTTAAAATCAACTTCGTACACAGCGTAGTATCTGACGCAGACATCTACAAATTTGCATATTTTGACAAGTTAAATGGTCCCAGAGGTCAGACCATTTAGTTTAAAAGCGCGGTTAATTGTATTTAAGGAATTAACAATCTAAGATGCGGTCTTTGAGACAAAGATTTGTCATGCGAAACAAAGAGAATGACTAATTCGTAGTCCCAAGAGTATTCTCAACGTCGTTCTTATTCTGTTTACAACGCAACTCTGAGCATTTTCGCTTCTTCACGACAACATGAACTTGCTGAGAAGAGAGCTGTTTCTTGATGGTGACTTCAACTCAAGCACTACAATCGTTTTCGCAGAACTGGACCGTTTGAAGGTAATAAAACAAGCTTCAAACATCAAATACGGTAATCAATTTACCATCGATTATTTCAAATGCTTAAATTCGCGCTGTTCGTTGACGTTTTGAGGGACAGGTCGCGAGGTCGCTGCGCGTTAGATATTCAAATACCTAATGCAGTCGTTTAAAGACTTGTTTGCTGTTCGTTATTTGTTCGTTGTTCAAACAATTGCAATGGTTCTTTATGCCATATTGCTATTTTTATTCAATCTACTGAAAATCTCTTTATTGTGAGTGCAATAGCGGATTTAATGTCGATAGAACAAATTGTACAAGCAAGTACATTGATAAATTTAGAGAAGGCTTTTTCAACGATAACATTCATATTACTTTATTTATTCAGCAAACAATTCCAATGCTTCTTTATACAAGATGAATTCCACCTGTGTTAATTCTATTGAAAGTGGCTTTATTGTGAGTGCAATACTGGATTTGATGGCAAAGGAATCAATTATTCAAGTAAGTACACTATATTATATCTTAACAGAATTGTATTTCGCATATCCTACTAGACTACAAGTCCTACTACAAGTCTGTCAGTGTCTCTTGATTATTTCTAGAGATATTTGTTTAAAGACGAATTTGTTTATATGGCAGTTAAAGAGAGCAAAAATACGCGTGCGAGGAAAGGAACCATTCATTCTCACAAGCTCAACTTACGTTTCCGCTTAATTTAATAGCAGAGCGTACATATGACGTATGTTGTTGATATTTATCCTCATTCATCATTGCAAACCTGCGTTTATAATAGAGTAAAAGCAACAGATTCACATTGTTTTGCATCCTCATGGAAGTAAAATTGTAATTGCCGGTGAGACGCTATCCTACCATTCAGGAAATTGAATGTGCTGTTACAGGGGCAAGGATTTGTAAAAACCTGTTTCGCAACATATTTTGATAGATAACATGGGTGGACTATTATTATGCGGAGGCTTCAGTTCTTATTTTATTTCTTTGGGTTTCTTCTTTATTTCACTTCAACTCCCGCATCTTTACTAATTTTACGTTCAATCTTTACTAATTTTACGTTCAGGCGCAGAAGCAGGGATGCAAAATTCATCTGTTAAACTATTTTGTTACCGTACTATCGTCAAATGGCAGTTATTATTGGAAAGATTTTTATGTATAAGATCTGGATTCTTGTTTTCGGGCGTCTTATTTTCGATATGTGATGAAGACACGCTTGTTGTACTCGATGTATTTCTCGCTGGTAATGTAACGAGGTTCGTTTTATGCCATTTTACAAACTAACTGCTCGTATTTTCTTCGGTCTAAAGCTTAAAATCAACTTCTTACTCAGTGTAGTATCTGACGCAGACATCTAAAAAATTGCATATTTTGACAAGTTAAACGGTCTCAGAGGACAGACCATTTAGCTTAAAAGCGCGGTTAATTGTATTTAAGGAATTAACGATCTACGACGCGGTCTTTGAGACAAAGATTTTTCATGCGATACAAAGAGAATGACTAATTCGTAGTCCCGAGAGTATTCTCAACGTCGTTCTTGTTCTGTTTACAACGCAACTCTGAGCATTTTCACTTCTTCACGACAACATGAACTTGCTGAGAAGAGAGCTGTTCCTTGATGGTGACTTCAGCTCAAACACTACAATCGTTTACTCAGAACTGGACCGTTTCGAGGTAATAAAACAAGCTTCAAACATCAAATACGGTAGTCAATTTACCATCGCTTCTTTCAAATGCTTAAATTCGCGCTGTTCGTTGACGTTTTGTGGGACAGGTCGCGAGGTCGCTGCGCCTTAGATATTCAAGTGCCTAATGTGGTCGTTTAAAGACTTGTTTGCTGTTCGTTATTTGTTCGTTGTTCAAACAATTGCAATATGGTTCTTTGTGCCATGTTGCTACTTTTATTCAATCTACTGAAAATCTCTTTATTGTGAGTGCAATACAGGCGCGGATTTAGAAGTTAGTCGCATAAATTAGATTTAGAATTTGCAATTCAAAATACCTGTGAATAACAATCCTATTGGATAGGTTTTTGTTCTGAATTATTCTTAAGAAAAGCATAACCAATAGGGTTGTTCATGAAGTGTCTAATTTATGCGACTAACTTCTAAATCCGCGCCTGCAATAGCGGATTTAATCTCAATAGAACAAATTGTACAAGCAAGTACATTGGTAAATTTAGAGAAGGCTTTTTCAACCATAACATTCATCTTACTTTATTTATTTAGCAGACAATTCCAATTCTTCTTTATGCAATATGAATTCCACCTGTGTTAATTCTATTGAATGTGGCTTTATTGTGAGTGCAATACTGGATTTGATGGCAATGGAATAAATTATTCAAGTAAGTACACTATATTATATCTTAACAGAATTGTATTTCGCATATCCTACTAGACTACAAGTCCTACTACAAGTCTGTCAGTGTCTCTTGATTATTTCTAGAGATATTTGTTTAAAGACGAATTTGTTTCTATGGCGGCTAAAGAGAGCGAAAATACGCGCGCGAGGAAAGGAACCATTCATTCTCACAAGCTCAACTTACGTTTCCGCTTAATTTAATAGCAGAGCGTACATATGACGTATGTTGTTGATGTTTATCCTCATTCATCATTACAAAACCTGCGTTTATAATAGAGTAAAAGCAACAGATTCACATTGTTTTGCATCCTGATGGAAGTAAAATTGTAATTGCCGGTGAGACGCTCTCCTACCATTCAGGAAATTAAATGTGCTGTTACAGGGGCAAGGATTTGTAAAAACCTTTTTTTGCAACATATTTTGATAGATAACATGGGTGGACGATTGTTATGCGGAGGCTTCAGTTCTTATTTTATTTCTTTGGGTTTCTTCTTTATTTCACTTCAACTCCAGCATCTTTACTAATTTTACGTTCAATCTTTACTAATTTTACGTTCAGGCGCAGAAGCAGGGATGCAAAATTCATCTGTTAAACTATTGTGTTACCGTACTATCGTCAAATGGCTGTTATCATTGGAAAGATTTTTATGTATAAGATCTGGATTCTTGTTTTCGGGCGTCTTATTTTCGATATGTGATGAAGACACACTTGTTGCACTCGATGTATTTCTCGCTGGTAATGTAACGAGGTTCGTTTTATGCCATTTTACAAACTTACTGCTCGTATTTTCTTCGGTCTAAAGCTTAAAATCAACTTCGTACACAGCGTAGTATCTGACGCAGACATCTACAAATTTGCATATTTTGACAAGTTAAACGGTCCCAGAGGACAAACCATTTAGTTTAAAAGCGCGGTTAATTGTATTTAAGGAATTAACAATCTACGATGCGGTCTTTGAGACAAAGATTTGTCATGCGAAACAAAGAGAATGACTAATTCGTAGTCCCAAGAGTATTCTCAACGTCGTTCTTGTTCTGTTTACAACGCAACTCTGAGCATTTTCACTTCTTCACGACAACATGAACTTGCTGAGAAGAGAGCTGTTCCTTGATGGTGACTTCAGCTCAAGCACTACAATCGTTTTTGCAGAACTGGACCGTTTGAAGGTAATAAAACAAGCTTCAAACATCAAATACGGTAGTCAATTTATCATCGATTATTTCAAATGCTTAAATTCGCGCTGTTCGTTGACGTTTTGAGGGACAGGTCGCGAGGTCGCTGCGCGTTAGATATTCAAATACCTAATGCAGTCGTTTAAAGACTTGTTTGCTGTTCGTTATTTGTTCGTTGTTCAAACAATTGCAATGGATCTTTATGCCATATTGCTATTTTTATTCAATCTTCTGAAAATCTCTTTATTGTGAGTGCAATAGCGGATTTAATGTCGATAGAACAAATTGTACAAGCAAGTACATTGATAAATTTAGAGAAGGCTTTTTCAACGATAATATTCATCTTACTTTATTTATTCAGCAAACAATTCCAATGCTTCTTTATACAAGATGAATTCCACCTGTGTTAATTCTATTGAAAGTGGCTTCATTATGAGTGCAATACTGGATTTGATGGCAATGGAATCAATTATTCAAGTAAGTACACTATATTATATCTTAACAGAATTGTATTTCGCAGATCCTACTAGACTACAAGTCCTACTACAATTCTGTCAGTGTCTCTTGATTATTTCTAGAGATATTTGTTTAAAGACGAATTTGTTTCTATGGCGGCTAAAGAGAGCGAAAATACGCGCGCGAGGAAAGGAACCATTCATTCTCACAAGCTCAACTTACGTTTCCGCTTAATTTAATAGCAGAGCGTACATATGACGTATGTTGTTGATATTTATCCTCATTCATCATTACAAAACCTGCGTTTATAATAGAGTAAAAGCAACAGATTAACATTGTTTTGCATCCTCATGGAAGTAAAATTGTAATTGCCGGTGAGACGCTATCCTACCATTCAGGAAATTAAATGTGCTGTTACAGGGGCAAGGATTTGTAAAAACCTGTTTCGCAACATATTTTGATAGATAACATGGGTGGACGATTGTTATGCGGAGGCTTCAGTTCTCATTTTATTTTTTTGGGTTCCTTCTTTATTTCACTTCAACTCCGGCATCTTTACTAATTTTACGTTCAATCTTTACTAATTTTACGTTCAGGCGCAGAAGCAGGGATGCAAAATTCATCTGTTAAACTATTGTGTTACCGTACTATCGTCAAATGCTGTTATCATTGGAAAGATTTTTATGTATAAGATCTGGATTCTTGTTTTCGGCATCTTATTTTCGATATGTGATGAAGACACGCTTGTTGTACTCGATGTATTTCTCGCTGGTAATGTAACGAGGTTCGTTTTATGCCATTTTACAAACTTACTGCTCGTATTTTCTTCGGTCTAAAGCTTAAAATCAACTTCGTACACAGCGTAGTATCTGACGCAGACATCTACAAATTTGCATATTTTGACAAGTTAAATGGTCCCAGAGGACAGACCATTTAGTTTAAAAGCGCGGTTAATTGTATTTAAGGAATTAACAATCTACGATGCGGTCTTTGAGACAAAGATTTGTCATGCGAAACAAAGAGAATGACTAATTCGTAGTCCCAAGAGTATTCTCAACGTGGTTCTTGTTCTGTTTACAACGCAACTCTGAGCATTTTCACTTCTTCACGACAACATGAACTTGCTGAGAAGAGAGCTGTTCCTTGATGGTGACTTCAGCTCAAGCACTACAATAGTTTTCGCAGAACTGGACCGTTTGAAGGTAATAAAACAAGCTTCAAACATCAAGTACGGTAGTCAATTTACCATCGATTATTTCAAATGCTTAAATTCGCGCTGTTCGTTGACGTTTTGAGGGACAGGTCGCGAGGTCGCTGCGCGTTAGATATTCAAATACCTAATGCAGTCGTTTAAAGACTTGTTTGCTGTTCGTTATTTGTTCTTTGTTCAAACAATTGCAATGGTTCTTTATGCCATATTGCTATTTTTATTCAATCTACTGAAAATCTCTTTATTGTTAGTGCAATAGCGGATTTAATGTCGATAGAACAAATTGTACAAGAACAACATTGAAAAACAACATTGAAAAACAACATTGTATGAGTACATAATTCTCATATGTCCAACATTTGAATGGAACAAAATGTACACAGAGTGGAAATACTTGAGAGACCCAGACTTTATCGCTATTCAGTGTGAGCAAGATAAGGTCAACGTAGTCCTCAAATATGTGACTGATATTTATAAAGGCACCAATTCATTAATAATATTAGACGATTGTGCTGGTGGACAGGACGTCAAAAACAGAACAAGCGAACTAGTGAAACTAGCCTTTAGCGCTAGACACTACAACCTATCCACGATAGTCATAACACAACAACTAACCTCAATTAGTAAACCATATCGTGAGAACATCTCAAAGTTAGTAACATTCTACAACCCTAACAGAAACGATATGAAAATTATCGTAGACTATTATCTCAACGGAGTTGATAAAGTGGAAATTCAGAAAATAATAAAACAGTTGAAAGACAACGAGTACGCAAGATTGGAGATATTTCTAAGACACCCGTACTCATACGAATTAGTTATTCCGCGAAAACAAAACAGTCGACAGACAACGAACACGTAAGGTTGGAGATACTTATAAGGCATCTATACTCATACGAAATAGTTATTCCGCAAAAACAAAACATATCGTATAATATAGGACATGCCAAAACGTAAGACAAAAAATCTTGAGACAATTGACGAACTCATTGAAGACATACAAGAAGCAGAACAGGAAGTGATCGACGAACCACAAATCGACACATCACAAGTTGACGACACTCCACAAACTGATGTAGACAAGAAACGAAACGAACTAAGAAGACTCTCAGAGGACGGCGAGATAGATCAATCCGTCGCTTATCTTAAAAAGGCCTCAGCTAAAATTATCAATAAGATCTATGAAGAATGGGAGGTAAAAAGAATTGAGAAAGCGAACGTGTTCCTCTGTGATTTTTTAATAAGCAAGTTCGCCCACGCGTTAGGAGGATTCGACGCTATAGAGTCACCTGAGAAGCTCGAAAACGAGTTGAACACTGACCAGCTACTAAAAAGAGATGTAGAGAAGTTTATATCATACGTATCCCCCTACCTCCCTTGTTTAGGGTTGTTATCAGGTGGACTAACAACTAGTAAACACATACTTAGCTATATGGCTAGAGGGGAAATCCCCGAGGGGGAACCCCCGAATGAAGGAGACAGTGCTATCTAATTACAATAATTTACAAAACGACCTAAAGACATGAGTATATACTAACTTAATGAGTAGTGTAGAACGTCAGGAGCCAGTGGAGGAAAAGACAGCGAGACTCAACAAAGAGTTGTTATTTATCTACCAGGTTAGAGAGATCAAACGACAACTCTTCGCTAAGACTAGCTTAGAACGTGAGGAACTAGACGAGAGGTTTAAACATACTGTACTCGGGAAAAGGATGACCAGCCACGACAGAGAGTTGCAGCTTCTACGTACTAATACTCGAAAAACTATTTTGGGAAACGCGTGTGATGGTTTTTGAGTCTAATTTATTTCGTCTCGTTTTAGTAGTCTCGAAAGTGGTGGTAACAGCAAATTTTTCAATTTTAGTTGCGAAGCACGAAAAATTGAAAACTGTGCTGGTACCCCCACTTTCTATACTACTTTTATCTTATATGGAGAAGCGAAGAAACCGATAGTTGGAAATGCTAAGATTCCAGTCAAATACAAGGGTTTCCAATGCTTCCTCAACTGCCGTATAATCGATGACGAGGGATGCCGTCCACTCCTGGGCAAGGATGCGAGCATTGGCATGGGTATAATAGAAATAGATGATGATGTTACCAGAAAACCTCACACATATGGGGGACAAGTCTACACTGTGGAAACTCCGAAAGACACGACCAACTCGGCTTCGGGAGCACACAGACCGGCAACTGAAGATACAACACAAACAGATCACGTTCTCCGAGAGTTCACCGATGTTTTCAGCGAGGACGCAGGGCTCCTAGATGGCGCGTACCACATCAAACTCGATCCAACAGCTCGACCTGTGCAGCATGCCCAACGCAAAGGCCAGGCAGCACTCAGAGAGAAAGTACGAGCAGAGCTGACCGAATTAGAGAACAAGGGAATAATCACACCAGTAACCGAGCCGACACCTTGGATTTCTTCAATAACCGTCGCTATCAAGAAATCAGGCAAGATCAGAATATGTTTGGATCCGAAGGACCTGAACAACGCTTTGGAAAGGGAGCACTACCCACTACCTACAGTGGAAAACGTAGCATCCAGGATGGACGGGGCTAGAGTGTTCACAATATTGGATGTGCGCAACGGGTTTTGGCATGTCGCCCTGGACGACGAGTCGTCGTATCTCACCACCTTCAACACGCCATTCGGAAGATTCAGATACCTCCGTATGCCGTTTGGCATATCTTCGGCACCAGAGGTGTTCCAGAGGCGCATGCATGAGCTTATAGAGGGTCTGCATGGCGTCGACGTTATAGCAGATGACTTTGTGGTCATGGGATATGGCGATACAGACGAAGAAGCAACCACAGACCATGATCAGAACCTGACCGCGTTTCTGACGCGTTGCAGAAAGAAGAATTTGAAGCTAAACGCGGAGAAGGTGAAGCTGCGACAGGAAGAGGTTCCCTTAATCGGACACATTGCGTCAAAGGCAGGTTTGAAGGCAGATCCTGCAAAAGTCAAAGCCACATTAGAGATGCCAGTGCCAACGGACCAACCAGGAGTCATGCGTTTTTGGGGGTTTGTACAATACCTTTCGAAATTCCTACCTCACTTGTCGGACATGACTGCACCAATTAGACAACTTAACCGCGATGGAAATGCTTTCCTTTGGAGTGAGGCGCAGGAGCAAGCGATGCAGCATATGAAAACCGCCGTCTCACAAGCACCAGTTCTCAAGTACTACAGTCTACAAGACGAGGTCACCATCCAGTGCGACGCTTCCAAGGATGGGTTAGGAGCTGTACTGCTCCAGAATGGGAGACCTGTCGACATGCGCTCACGAGCGATGACCCCAGGGGGAACCAGGTACGCTCAGATTGAGAAGGAGCTACTGGCCATTGTGTACGCATGTCAGAAATTCGACACGTACATCTATGGGAGAGATATCGTCACAGTGGAATCAGACCACAAACCTCTCGAAGCCATATTCAAGAAGGACCTTGCCGCTTCGCCTATCAGACTACAGCGCATGATGATGCAACTTCAGCGGTATAACCTGAACGTTACCTACAAGAAGGGCAAATAAATGTACCTGGCGGACACTCTCAGTCGTGCTTACCTCCCTAGTGAGCAACCGGAAGCCAATGTGATGGCTCTCTGTGATACTGATCATTGCGCAGTACTACCAGTATCAGCCCCACGTTGGACGCAGATAAGCCACGTGTCATCCAATGACCCCCTGTGCACTCAGCTGAGAGAAACCATCAGTAATGGATGGCCCGAGAGGAAGTCCAAACTTGCACTACACCTTCAGCCGTTTTTTTTACGAGAGATCAACACTCACCGTCCAAGGACCACTCATTTGCAGAGGCCAACAGGTTTTCATCCCAGCATCGTTGAGGAAGGAAATGCTGTCTGTCGCTCATTCCACCCACATTGGCATGGAAAGATGCATACGCCGAATGCGCGAATGCATGTACTGGCCAAGGATGACGCTTGAAGTAAGGGATTACGTGGGTAAATGCGACATTTGCCTCAGTAATCGCGTCTCACAACAGAAAGAGCCCATCAAACAACACGAGATTATTGACATACCTTGGGCCAAGATCGGGGTCGACCTGTCGACCTCAATGGAAGAATCCTGCTCGTAGGAGTGGATTACTATTCCAACTATCCAGAGGTGGAATCCCTCACTACAGCAACCAGTAGGACCGTGATCACGGCATTATCAAAGTGGTTCTCACGTTATGGAGTGCCCGAGGAACTGATATCTGACAACGGAAGCCAATTTGCATCAAAAGAGTTTGCACAATTCGCGGTCGAATGGGGCTTCAAGCATGTGACGTCATCGCCCCACTACCCACAGAGCAACGGAAAAGCGGAGAAAGCCGTGGGCACAATCAAGCGCCTCTTTACGAAGTGTAAGGAGACGGGGAACTCAGAGTTCAAGGCATTATTAGATTGGCGCAACACACCATCAGAAGGGACAGGAGTCAGCCCAGCCCAGATGCTGATGGAACGTCGGTGCAAGACCTTGCTGCCGACAACAGTGGTTTTTTTGCAGCCACGTTACAGTACATCCAATGAGAAGCAAGCAATGAAGAAGAGAAAAGAGCGCCAACTGGCTTACTACAACCGCACTGCACGCTGCTTGCCACCACTTCAGGAAGGAGCAGCAATTCGAGTTCGATCAACATACTCCAACAAGTGGATACCAGCAATCTGTGGAAGAGAGCAGAACCACCGCTCTTGGATTGTCTACATCAATGGTACGCCCTACAGAAGGACACGGCGCGACATTATGCGCACCAACGAGGATGCCGTTGGAAGGGAGCAATCACGAGAGGACGTCCAACCATCCGACCCCGTGATACCATCACACCAGATAGACCAACGAGTGTTACCCAGTCTGGCTGTCTCTAACACTGCACGAAAAAATGAGTTTACTCATGTTTACATTTCAAGCAAATGTGATGTAAACTTGGAGCTCTAAATTTACTATAGATTTGCTGGAGGAGAAATTAGGTAGTAAATCTAAAGATTTGACCCACCGTAAACATACGTAAACACAGTCAAATAATCACATTTGCTGAACATTTACATCAAGTTTACACACTGCTGTAAATATTGTTTTTGCTTTACGTTTCTTGCATATTTACGCCTATAGTAAACATGTCACATATTTGTCATCATTTTCCTAACATATCAAATCTAGTGCAAAATTACAAGTTTGCTATGTTGGGTAAATTTAAGAGAATGTCAAGTTTACCTGGTAGCAAATTTGATATAAACTTGGAGCTCTGAATTTGCTATATATTTACAAGAGGGGGGGATTAAGCAATAAATCTAAAGATTTGACCCCGCGGTAAATATACTTAAACTCGGTGAAATAATCGCATTTGCTTAACATTTGCATCAAGTTTACGCGCTGCGAAAAATCTACAAAATTACAAGTTTGCTACAATAGGCAAATTTAAGAAAATGCCAAGTTTACCTCCTAATAAATTTGATATAGATTAGTCGGAGGAGTAAATCTAAAGATTTGACGAGCGTTAAAATGTAACTAAACACGGTATAATAATTACATTGCAGAACATTTGCATCACAATTGCACACTGCTGAAAATCTGTTTTTTGCTCACTGAAAGATCGCAAAATCTCACAGCATAAATAAAAGATCTTGCTATAGGCCAGCTTTCATTAAAATACACGTGGTAATTAATTTGAACAACTGGTATTCCTTTATAGTCGTTTGTGCAATTTTCATCGGACGTTTATACAGGTTTGTTTCGCCTCTCCATTCCCCCTCCGCAGGCTAGTTTGTTTATACGCCCACGCACACACAAGGGGAATTCCCCGAAAGATCGTGGCGTCTGATTAAATATACTGTAGGCTCACTAGGCTGTAGCCTCAGTAGGAAAGAAAACGAGGAATATGTTTCAGCAAGAACTCAAAATTACATCGTACAAGGTTAGTATATACATTTTATTTGACACGATATATACTGTATTATCGAAGGCGCGCCGCTACTGCAATCGTGCAGACTGTTGTCATGTGTAGAATGTTGTCAATGTTGTAGCGCTATTTACAAATTGTGGGAAAAAAGCACAACTGACACATATATGCTAAAAGCAAGCGTTTTTACAGCTCGCTTTGAACAGCATGTTTCAAAATATTTTAATCTCGTGAAATATTAAAAATATAGGCTATAAATAAATACAAATGTGAATGTAATGTAATGTACATTACATACAGTGAATCTATTTTAAATTCTACAGCTTTGACTGGCTGCCTAAAGACTCCAGGTCTAATTGACAAACACTGCAATGTTTCTACGATAGGTTTTAGAAACTAAATTAAAATATTTAATTATATTAATGTATCATCATATCCAAAGATATTTAAAATCTTACATTAACAATTTAGAAGTTCTTGCTATTTCTGTGCATAAATATCTAAATTATTATTTTGCAACCTATTTTCTACCAAGTATCCATTAACTTTTAAATTTGTGTTTAACTTTATGCTATATAAATATATCAAGCTCTACAATATAATATTGTATCGAGCACTCTAGTACTTCCAGAAGATGATTAATTGGCATGTGATAATTATGCATGTGTGCAGTGTTGTTGACAACATGTAATGTGCATAATACACAGCTATAGCTTGAACTGGCTGCCGAAAGACATGTAAATCTTGACAACCAGCTGCCCAAAGACATTTTAAATCTTGACAACTTAGAAGTTCTTGCTATTGGCAATTGCTGTGCATATTTATGCTTACACGAGTCATTATACATCACTACACACAGTATACTGTAGCTTGAACTGGCTGCCAAACTTGACAACCAGCTAGTCAATTCATGCCCAGACATTTAAAAGCTG